>CACRXK020004158.1:0-32916 GCA_902702795.2 Paramuricea clavata
AGGGTTAAAAATTATTACACTGTGTATTAAATATGTGGTGCAATAGTCTCTCTTACAGCCGTTCTTTGAATAATATTTGTGTCATCATGTACTCCTGCACACAAGCTCATGAAGAGGAATAAAATCACAACACAAAGAGCAACTGCAAGGGAGACTACTTGAGCAATGGTCAAATCTTTTATGAGACAACGATGGCAGTGATGTATGAAAAATTATTTGGATCATGAATGAAGCTGTGATATTAAACTGTATTAACACAATTTTTGTATTGAAACAAACAAATTTTTTTTCATACCCCCTCTTTAAAGTGATAAATTTATTTCATACCCCATCCAGATCCCTGAAAAAAATTTCATACCCCATCCCAATATCTTCTGCCCCAGGGTAGCACTTACTTTATGACCACTCCCTAAGGTAAAAGTAATAAATAGATGTTGTCAATGTCTGCTATAGACAGGCAAGGACAGATGGCATCATAGACAACCAGAAGACATGTCTTCTGGATTGTCTATGATGGCATTAATCATAAGAAAAGCGTTCATTAATGCCAAAGGGTGAACAGTGCCAAGTTTGGATATGAGGCACATTTCATGTCGTTTGTGGCTATCATTTGTATGAACTATTTTTGGCATGTTGTAAAAAAAATAAAAATTATTGTATTGCCATGGCAACACTGACATAACCGTGAGTCTGCATTCAGTGTTGTAATAATAATAATAATAATAATAATAATAAATAAATAATACTTTATTTCTCTGTCAGTTTACATCTACAATCTTGGACATAACTGGTTGAGACTATTTTCCCCCTATAGAAAATTCGCGTATTTTTATGATAAACTCCATTTTGAATCATGTTGCCATTCTTAAACCCCCGCTCCCCCAACTCAATGTTGAGCTTGTATCATGGTATATTACCAAAAGTTGTTTTGGCGTTATTCACAACATTGATTAATAACTTTGTAATATTAGCTGGAATGGTCTCATGGGTTTTGTCCAAGATTGTCTGAAACACACTGAATTTAAATGTGCATGATAACTCAATCTTTTTTAATTTCTTCCACTCCAGTAGTCTGAATAATGGATATACATGTTAATACTTGTTTTTCGAGCAATATATATATTTGTTTGCATGAAAAGCAAGCAATATAATGCCTATTTGAACTTGTCACATCCTAAATTATACGCATGAATTTTTCTTGTTGTAGGGCATAGAGGTCGAGACACATGCATTGGGATTTAATTCAATTATGTAAATATCACGTTCAAGTGTTGCTGTATATCGGTATTTTTTATAAGAGACGTCATTTGTTCTATAGTTTATGAGCCTCGAACTTGCTTTTAAAACTTATGATTTACCTCGATTTTTTTTATATGACGGTTAACCAAGTATAATCTTTATCGTGGTTTGATAAAACAACGGTAAACAGGCCATTACAACGGTAAACGGCGACTCCAATTTAAAACAATGACTAGACCTATCATTTACTATAAAATCTTGCTGCTATCCCCGTTTACCATTCATATCACATCAAATCTTTTCGTTAATCGTTTGAAATGTTCTTATATATTATTGTAAAAGGTTTCTGCTCCAAAAGTCATGGCGATATACTCGCATTTCTTTACTATGGCCAATTTGAACATTGTACAGGCGACCCTTTGTTCCTCGTGGGGGGTCGCCATACTATAATAACCTGTGAAAAGTGCCGATTGCCTATATGAAAGTAGCTGTGTAGACAACGCTTAGCATGTCCATGATTCCATTTCTTTTTAAACTCTGTAGCTATGTTCTATAGCAGTAGCTAATTGGTTCAAATGGACCAGGGAACGTTCACACGTTAGAGTGAATAGCCGTTTTCTGAGCAAACCATGTTATCAAGTTTGACCAATTCGGCTACTTTTAGTGTTGGATATGTTTTTACATTCACTATACGAGGCTTTCAATGATGATATGAAATAAGGTAGAAATCAAGTTTACCAAAAGTCCAGTAAATAATTTACTTTCATCCAGACGTGTATTATGTCCTCCTAATTAATTTCCATTTACTTACAATATAAATATAGATTTTGCAACGCCTGGAACGATTGCTAATATGTATAAAAATTTCGGTTACCTACAGTACTTGCAATGTAACATATATTTAATAATTTTTCCTCCATCGCAACACTAACCGATCTGCCTTTCTAACCATAACTCTCAAACAATTGGTATGCTTGTAAAATTTCCACATTCAGACAATCTTGGACATAACTGGTTGAGACTATTTTCCCCCTATAGAAAATTCGCGTATTTTTATGATAAACTCCATGTTGAATCATGTTGCCATTCTTAAACTGGGGGGAGGGGTAGACAAAGTTTGTTTTGCCAATGTTTAATAACTTTGTAATATTAGCTGGAATGGTCTCATGGGTTTTGTCCAAGATTGTGGGTTAGACAGTATTTTTTGGCTGAATCACTTCCCAGGACATAAATAACATAATATAATTAGAGAACATATAAAGATGGATTATTACACATGATTTGCAAAGTAAAATATCCATAATATATTATATAAACTAGTAAAATATAGTATAACATACAATATAGCATACTATACAATACTTATATAATATAAAATACTTATTTATAATATTTTATATATTCAAATACACACACTTCTTTGTACCTTCAAGGCATAACATCTCCCTGTCTTTCAGCAATCACCAAATGTGTAGGATGCTTTATATATTGAACACTTTTGTACAAGAACTTTGCCAATTTTAGAATAATTTGCTATGAAAGAGCGTTAAACTATAAAGCAATATGTAAGAACGTAAGAATTGTGTATCATTGACAAAGGATAACCTAATACTATTGACACCCAATCAGATCTCAAGAAATTCGGCCAACCGTAAAGCTAAAAAAACTAACCAATGACAACATTGTAGCTATTTTTTCGCAGAGGTCCGCCTCGTAGTATTTTGCATAAAAATGGCAAAATTTGCCTTAAAATTAAAAATTATTTTTGCATTGTTTCTGCTTGTAATACTACAATACTATTGCGAAAAAAGAAAATGAAGTAATTGAATGGCATTAAAATGGAAAGGGTTGTATGATAGTGGAAAAAAATACAGCAAAGCATGGGAAAGTAAATTTTCCTGGGTTTCTAAAGCTTCAGACGGCACTGAAAATGCTTTCTGTAAGCTGTGCCATACTACAATTAAGCTTAAAACCTCGAACTTGACGAATCATGAAAAGAGTACAAAGCACATGCAACGTGTCAAGCTTTCAACAACAATGAAACCTATTCAAGTCGTACGTACCCCAAGAGCTTGTGATGAACTAAAGACCACCGAGATCAAGTTAGCAGTCTCAGTTGCTTGTCATTCTGCCCTTTTAACGATCGATTATCTTGGAAAGGTTATTTCCCGTAATGCCACAGGGAGTAAACTTGAAGACTTGAAGCTACATCGATGGAAGTGCACTAAAATCCTGACAAATGTTGTGGCCCCAGCGCTTAAAGGAGAGTTAATTGCTGATGTGAAAGGGAGGAAATTTTCGCTTATTGTGGATGAAACTATGGACTACCAAACAACTGTGTGTCCTCATCCGATATTACAGCCAAGCCAAAGAAACGATCCTTACTGCGTTTGTTGATCTGGTTTCTCTCGTGCATACTTGTGCAGACGATATTTTTAACGCCATTAAAGAATGCCTCGCTGGAATAGATCTAAAACTGGAGGACTGTGTCGGATATGGTAGTGACGGTGCTTCGGTTATGGTTGGTGAGCATGATTCAGTTTGGACGAGAATATTGGCTGTCGCTCCAAACTGCATCAAGATGACATGCATTTGCTATTCGTTGGCCTTGTGTGTACAGCATGCTTTCGAGAAGCTTCCCTCGAGTCTTGGGTTCCTTCTGGCCGAGATCCCCAAATGGTTTTCGAAAAGCACCATCTGTAGAGAGGTTTACAAGACACTGTACGAGTTGATGAGTCCCGACAATGACCAAGCGCCCCCTTTTGAAAAGTATTCGAAGACAAGATGGCTGGTTAGGGGAAAAGTTATTTTTAAGATCCTCATGAATTGGGGGGAATTAAAAGCCTATTTCATGGTTGCACAGCCAGCAAGTACCCAAAGTGCACGGTATAAGGCGCATCTTCTTCTGGACATGCTGAAAGATCCAACCATATTGCTGTACTTTCATTTTGCTTCTCCCCTCGTTACGGAGTTCAAAAGGGTTAACGCCTTCTTTCAAGCCACTGAAAGCGGATCCTGAAGAAATGCACAAAGAACTGTTGGAACGTGGCAACAGTCTGCATGGAAGAGTTTGATGGACAAGAAGACCCCTGGCTATTACGAAAGTTGATTTTGGAGGCAAGTTCGAGTGGGAGGCTGCAAAGTACATTTCTGCCCAACGGAACAAATTGACTGCTGAAGCTAAAGTCCTTGAGATAAAGAAACGATGCCTTGAGTTCCTTCTTGAAGCCGTAATTCAGGTGGACAAACGACTTCCTGCTACATGTGACCTGTTCAAAAACCTGAGTGCCTTACATCCAAATAAAGTGTTGGATGCTTCACAGAGAGTTCCTTACAACCAGCTCCCACTTTCCCATCTACGTCAAGAGAATGCAGACATAATAGAAGAGCAGTACAGGAAAATCCTACACCGTCCATGGAAAGAACCTATTTTGGACGGCACCATACCCGACAGCACCATCCAATTTTGGTCTTGCATCGTCAATTTCCAAAGTTCTTTGGGTCACAAACTGTTTGAGGAGTTGGCTACCTACTTACTGAACTGCCTGACGAATCCTGTTAGTAATGCGGTGGTGGAGAGAACATTCTCTTTGGTGACGTCAGTAAAGACCAAAGTACAAAATCGTATGGGACTAGAACTGCTAAATGCAATTACCAGAAGTCGCAGTCAACTGCAATTCAGCTAAAACTGCTGTATAAGTTTTCAGGTATCGAAGCACATGCTCGAGTTGTTTACTTGCAAAAAGATGTACAGCAATGAAAGCAAACGTGCACAAGACGATGAATGATATATGTGGCGGTTGTTATACTTGTTAGTTGACTTACAGTATATTAATAGACTTAATACGTTTTTATAATTCATTTTTGAAAACTGTGCAACAGTATAACACGCATATTTTTCGCTGTTTATTATTAACTAAACAAAAAAGTTGGAAACGTTTAAAATATAGTTTAAAATTTGCTGCATGCTTGCAGCCAACATTTTGTATCATTTGAATTTTTTCACCTATCGACATACTGCACTTATAGAAACCTAGAGATAACCTGACCAATGTAAGTCGAAAATATTGATGGGATTTGGCCTTTTTTTGGCTTTTTTCAAAAAATGAAATTTGGCCTAATTTAGTACAATTTGGCCTGTTTTTAAAGGTCATTTGGCCTTGTGCATGCGCGAAAGCCTACCAACCTTGTATAAAACATGGTTGCCATTTCGTATTTTTTCTACAAACTTTTGTTGGTCGACTTCAGTGTAATATTTTATGTTTACACTAAAGAAGTTATGCTAACAAAAAGTCCTAGAGTTTCAACAGAATGCACAATTGCAAATATTTTGCAATTTATGGAACATTACAACAATGACACTGTCACAGTGATATGAAGGTAAAATCAGTGATGTTGAAACTTGAAAATAATTTGGATTGTTTATATGAGAGACAGGTAATGTAAGGATCAATTCCTGCGGTTACCATCCCCCCAGGGCAATACCCCCGGGATTTGTATTTTTTTTGCAAGAATGTAGTAAATTCCCCACCCCCGGAACTTTAAAACTTGATAATTCCCCATCCCTGGGCGTCGCTAAAAAACTAAAAATAAGAAATATCAATAAGCAGTTTATAACACACATTTTTAATATCCCTTGTATAAACATACAAAGAAAAAAACACCCTTTGTGTCTTGAAAAAAGAAACTTTTTCATTAAAAAATCTGTGATTTGAAGCTCGATTTGAACAATGGGATGGTAACAACAAGAATTGATCCATGCATAAGTTTCAGTTGTGCGTCTTCATATGGCACAGAAATGCCAACTTGCAAAGTAAAATCGTGGTGTTTATGGACATCTGAGATATGCTACCGGGTGGCCCAAAAAAAAGTACTCCTGTTTGATTCGTAATAACTTCTAAACAAGTAAAGTTTTTAAAGAGAAATAACTTGCATTAAATAGAGGAAGGACTAACTTAGATTTTGATATATTACAGTTTTATTTAACTTAAAAATTCACGGAGATATTAATGTTAAAAATGGGGAGCATATTTTGGAATGTGTCTAAAATTAGCGAAAATCGGCATATCAAATATTAACTCAAGCGTTTGTTTGCTTAATGACATATTAGGCTAACTTGTATTTCAGCGAATTATCGTTAAGGTTTGTAAGGGATATGGCGTAGATTTAGACATCTTACATGTAAGTCTTAGCTCATTGTTTCCTGAAATATGAAAGTTCGAAATTATGCAAGTATTTAATATTAGGTCTTTGCAAACTTAAATGTACATGAAAGACTGACCATGGAAGGCAGGCGCTTAAATTTTTCGTATTCTGAAATAGCCTAATTTTTTTATGTTTTTAATGGGTTCAAACAGACTGAGTAGATTATTTCTCGGTTAGAGCAGGATGAATATTCTTTATTGAAAGAAATAATATTGCTTTTTGCAAATACACATCACCGTATCAACGCTACTATTTTGTTACGTTTTGTTCCAAAAATGTTGCATGTCTCTGGGGAGTTGCTTAATTGTTATGTCTTATGGAGTTGTATGGTTTGATTGTGTTTCATATAATTCTCAGTTTACTCCATGAACTTGCAAAGATTAAGAAACGGCAAAAGAGTTTGGGTGTTCTTAACAAGATTTCAGAACGTTGCAGAAGTTAGAAGAGCTTCACAATTCCGTTGTGACAGCATGCCCTAATTCAGAACTACGAACGATCCAATGACGATCCTTCGCGATGCAGTGGTCTCATGAAATAAGGAAACGTATTCGTGCTAGGAACACACGTGAATTTCGGACGAATGAATCTTGCTTGTATTTTGTAGATATAATAATACTTTGTTTCATAATAAACAATTTGTCAAGTGTCATTTATTTACTGGTAATAGTGCATGTTTCAGTCGGGCAAATCTTGATTAATATTTGATACGCCGATTTTTGCATATTTCAGACACATCCAGAAATATCCTCCCGAATTTAAAGATTAATATCTCCGTGAATTTTTAAGTGAAATACAACTGTAATATATCAAAGACTAAGTTAGTCCTTCCTCTATTTGATGCAAGTTATTTCTCTTTAAAAGCTATACTTGTTTAGATGTTATTACGAATCAAACAGGAGTACTTTTTTTTGGGCCACCCGGTATAACATAAAATAAAAGTATGTCTTTTGGATGTAAAAGACTAAAAAAATTATCACATCCAAAATGTTTTGTTATCTCTTTACAAAATATAACCAAAATGGGTAAAATATTTGCTATTTTTGGATAGGCAGTCATATTCAATGGGGCCAACAAAACAACATTTTGGATGTGAATTTAACTTTTTTGTTATTTTTAGGTTAAAGAAAGATAACTTACTAAAAAAAACTTATAGGATAATGGCAGTTAATCGACCTTGGTACAAACAGGGTTAAGTTTTTAAGTCTTATAAGGACGCCAGTCCTCTGACTTGCTTTCTTACATACATTATTAATATGTTCATTAAAATTCATACCATAATCAATAGTGACACCTAAACGTTTTAGGCTTTCAACAGGTTTGACATTATTTCCTTGAATTTGCAAACAAATATCCTCTCCCAGAGTATGATTTTTGTGTATCGTCATTGTTTTATGTTTATCATAGTTTTCTTTCAGCAAGTTGTTTGTATACCATTGAGAGGCTTTTTCTGCATTCATCGCGAGTTTCTCTTCTACTACTTGTAAATCCTCATCGGTTTCATATATAACTGATGGTCATCTGCATACATAGACATTTGTGATGGGATCTCATAGGTTAAATCATTCTGAAATATATTCCAGAGCAGAGGTCCAAGGGCGGATCCTTGGGGACACCCCCTTTGATAGATTTCCATGTACTTTTCGTTGATCCCATTTTTACTCTGTTTGAGCGGTCACCAAGGTAAGAACACAATAGATCTAAGGCATTTTTGTCGCAGCCATAAGCTCTCAACTTACTGAGCATTAATGGGGGGTGAAGAGAATCAAACGCTTTGCTCATATCAGTCGATAATATGGCAACATTACGATGATTGTCTTTCACTAAGGGTGGTCTCCCAGCTATGGGATTTACGATATGCAGTAATGCAATGATTCAAAAGGTGATCGGATTGTTTTGTCAGTTGCTTACCAACTACCTGTTCGAAGACTTTATCAACTGGGGGAGGGCAGTTATTGGTCTATAGTTGCTCTTTTGTTGTGGATCTTCGCTTTTAAAGATAGGGTGCCATTCCCCTCTTTTCCAGTTTTGTGGCCATTTTCATTTCGTATACAAAATTTATACAAGATAGTTAATGGTTTAACATGTTTGTTTGCACCAAATTGTACCAGTTTGGCTGGGATGGCATCATACCCGGTTGCATTCCTTGTATTTAGTAAGTGTAAGGCATTGTACACCTCTGAATTAGTAACAGATTTTATGCTTATTGTTTCATTGTTAAAGAAGTGTTCTGTTGTAATCCTAGATACACTAGGATGACCTATATAATCGTCTATCAAGTAAAGTTTAGCCATATCACCTCCAGTATCGTCAGCAATGGTTACAAAATAGTCTACTAAGATCTCAGCAACAGTGTTCTGTTCAGTAATAATAGCATTGTCAACTTTCAAGTTTATTTCAAAGTTTTTATTAAAAGTTTTTTTTCCCTAAAAATGGCTTAAATGTTTGAAATATTTTTAGTGTTTACCTTGAGATCATCTGCTTTACTTTTCCAAAACTCTCTTATGGCAATTCGTCTTTGTCTAGTTGCTTTGTTGCGACATTTTTGTTTCAATTCCCAATTTGCTGCTGTTTTATCCCTATAATATCTTACCGAGGCCCTTTGTTTTGCTCAAATTGCGTTTTGTCACTCCATCGTCATGTAAGGGACGTCCTCCACTCGCACTTTCTTCATCAGGCAGCATGCATTTGCTATGTCGTTCATCATTGTGGTCCAGTAATATTCTTGATCGTCGACATCGTCAAATAGTTCACTAACATGCCATGGTGCAGTTGATAAAAGATTTTGATATTCAGTTAAGTTAAAGTTTTTGTAACTCCTAAAAGTAATGATTTATGTGGGTACACTCTTACTTTTTCATTTATTATCCCATATATTAACATATGATCACTCAGAGCAGGATCATAAATACCACTTCTCATCAATAGATCAGGTTTGTTTGTAAGTAGAATAGTTCCTGATGTACTCACTCGCGTCGGTTCTTTAACCCACTGAGTTGCATTGCACCCTGATGCACCCTACTTTATTATTACTTTACTCTGTCTAACGCCAGACGATTTTACTCATCAAGGGGAGAGCGCTGACACTTAATGGGTTAAAGACATGTTATGTGTCTCGTTAACCCATTGAGTCGCATTGCACCCTACTTATCTTTACTCTGTCTAGATCTTACGCCAGGCAATTTTAATACTTGTCAAGGGGAGAGTGCTGGTGCTTAATGGGTTAACAAGACACTCAAAACCTTGTTTGGCTTCTAGATCTAGTAACAGTTTTCCTTCACTTCTTTGGGGCCTCAGTCTGTCAAGGTTAAGATCACCGATAACATTGACGGAGGGTTCCTGGACGGAAGCCCAGTTACAAATGTGGCTCAACTCTTCCTCCAGCAATAGCTGGTAATTTACTGATAAGGGTATTACAAAGATGTATTTCTAGTAAGCTTTCTACCAATATGCAGTAGTGTTTTGTAAAACGCAAGTGGTAGATGCTAGTTCAACTATCCGCTTAATAGGCGATTGTTTAAATTTGAAGTGCAAAGTTCCAATCCCATTTGAAGTGACAAAAGCTGCCTAATTATTCTATGGAACTATGATCGATAGCTATTATCTAGTCTGTTTCCATTGTTGCGTTTTTCATACATAAGCGTTTACGCATCTACTGAAAAGTCTGAGCCGGGTGAAATTGGTTATTTGGTTAATATGATTTCGCTCTTTATGTAGGCTTGGGGGCAGTTTACTGGTTAACCGTTTTTTTCCAGTTTTTTTATGAAACCATTTTTTTTCGGCCTAGCTTTTAGAAAAACCGTCGTTACATAATTATTTACTGTCATCAACTTATCGCGCTGTAATTTGATCATTTTGACTTTTCAATTTAAGATATTTGACACTTGAACAGTCAAAATTTTAAGCAGGAAAAATGCACATTTGACCAATCACACAGTGCGCATTTTACAGTGTTAATGTCATGCAACACATTATTCAGTGAATGCAAATATGGCAGCTATAAACGCCAACGTCGATTTGTGATAAAAAGTTTTCTGGGGCCTCTATCTCTCCTGTCTGGCAATATTTCAAATTTAAGCGAGACGAAACATGTAAGTTTTGCCTGAAGAAAGTTAGTGCTGCCGGGGGAAATACTTCTAACCTACGCCGACATCTCAAAATAATCATCCTGTTAAGTCAAGCAAGATTACCAAGGCAAAACCAGAGAAACGTCAGGCTGATACTGCTGGTGCAGGACAGTCAACATCTCAAAATCAACAAGTATCTATTACCGATGCGTTTTCCAAGCTCCAAAAGTACGAAAGGGGAGGTAAGCAGCGGCAAAAACTAACCGACTCAGTCACCAAATGCTTGGCCAAGGATATGATGCTATATACACTGTTAAAAAGTCTTAAATCTTGCCTGAAGAGTTTCACAAAGAATACCGTCTTCGTCCGTTTAGTCTTCCTCATAGTCACTCTCTGCGACTGGCTCAAATTGATATGACTGAACAAGAGAAGATTGCTCAGTGATGTCCTCATTATCTGTTGATCCTTCTGTCTCTGTCTGTGATTCAAAGCTTTCGTTATCGGACATTTTTATAGCAAAATTATAAAGGCAACTGTCTAATGTTTGTGATATTTTGTTGTTTTCGTATAGACAAACACTTCGACATGTCACACTGCATACGTCACAAGGCCGGAACTCTAGGTAGCAGTCTTTCGCCAGTAGATAGTCTCAAAATCGAACTTTAATTGTAAAATTAACAAAGGTCTGGTTCGAATTTTTCAACAAGGTTGGTATTTGTATGATCGGAAAAGATCAAATTTTCAGAAAATGCAAAAAAAACGATATCGAAATTTTCATTGCATATACACTTTAAACACCTGAAATATTTTTTCTTCCAAGGCTGATACAGCAAATTCGTAAAAAGGTTTGGTTCATTGAATATATCTTGCAAATGAAACCAAACTTAATTTTTATTGCCAAAGTCCTTTTTGCCTTGAGTCAGAAATTAACAAGCACAAGGTGGCACTTAATCGAGCATTTAATGTATATAGCAAATTAGCCTTATTAGTCAAGTTAGAATACTAAAAATAGATTTGGAGAAGAAGGAACACCTAATTTGTCCTAATATATTACACTATTATCTCTCTAAAAGACAGTCCTTTCATACAACAAAGCCCAGTGTGCTTCAAAGAGTACAAGAAGTAGCAGAAACCTCCGGTCCTAAGGATACATTCCGTCAAGTTAGCGAAGAGTATGGTGGATATCTGGGGGCAGTTTCTGCAGGCGGCCTTTCTTGCAATCGTGAGCAAGGGAAAAATTGTGGAGCCAGATCGTTGCAGTTGGGGCATAAGTCCAGGAATGTTGACTTGCTCGCTATTTTGCTGCAAGAATACAAAAGACTACATATGAGCTTAGGGATGGATCCCTTCTTTAGTGAAGTTATTGGAGCTCCAGAACTTCAATGTGTTCTTGGATTTGACTGGCAAATTGAAGAGATAGAACAGTTTTGTACTGATCCTCTGAACTTTACAATATTTTCTGCCAATCCAACTTTTAATTTTGGAAAATTTAATTTAACTGTCACAACATATCGCCACTTGAAAGTAATAACCCATTGGGATGGTCATCATCCAATAATGATATGACCTAGCCTCCTCTGCAGGCATCTCATAGTTCACATACTTCAGAAAGTCGGTGAGATGTCTGCCAAAACCCGAGATGGTTAATCTGTTCTGCACATCTTGCTTGCACAGCGATTTCATCTCTAGGATATGCATGTGGGGAGGATTTGTCATCCAAGATGGCAGATTGCATGGAGTGAAGAATCATAAGAATTAGTGAATTTATATTAATATGCTGGCTAAAGGTGACTAAACGATTAAGGATACAGCTTTTGTAGACAATTGAAAGAATCTTAACCCGGAAATTAAAATTGTTGTCAGTTGACATATATTTTTGTATATCTGTAGATGGAAATAGAAATATTGTTGTAATCTTTTAAGCTCCATAAAGGTAGACTTTGTGTTAATATCACAAAGAAATGCATTTAATTTCATATAATATTTTTTTGGATCAATTAGTTGTTTTGTGTTTTAAATAATGTCTGGCTGGCATAATTGTTTAAAATAGTACAATTATCATGTACAGTTAGTTCATGGTTGTTAGAAGCAAGACTCTACATAGGATGTGTAGACGTGTAACAAGATAAAATATATTTGAGCATGATAATTGTGGACCCATTGTTAATAGAAACCAAGGCAAGAGCCAGATTGATTTGAGTGAAAATGCCTTGGTCTGGTGTTGGTTGTCAGATTGGCCGAGTATGCCAATCTGTGAAGCAACGCCACTGTCTGAAATCTAAAATTAGCTGGGTTCACTTACTATATTCACTTACTGTACTATGTCTTGTTTCCTGTGTTCACTAGTGTCCAGTAACTGCATGGTGTGAATTGCATTCCACAATCCAGCAGTTAAACAATAACATGGTAGATGATTATAATATAATTTAATTTTTTTAATCTAAATGAACATGTTGAATTGTCAGGATTTCTATGCACAAAACTAGGTGCTATTTTGCATGTCTGAGATGGAGACTAAGGTGCTGCATCCTAGAAAGTGTGAACAGTTAGCAGCTTCAAGGCTACAACACATGGACCAGCAACCATTGTCAAGCATGTCATAACCTGCCAGATAAAATAGTGACATAATTGAACATGGCCAGCATTCTGTTCTGCTGACACTTTCTTTATAATATAACATGTTTTTAATGGATGAAAATGGGATAAAAAAATAAATTGCCTTTACATTGCCTTTTATCAGAAATTGCATTGCAAGTTGCAGATTTACTAAAGGGGGGGTGCATCCTCCAAGTCTTGACAGGAGGGGGTGCTTTTTTCACGATAAAGCAAAAAATAATAGAGAGTAATTTAAGCAATAACATGATGATAAACAAACTGTGAACAACAATTACAATTCAAATACAGTATGTTGATGGGCGAGCGGCACACATGATCGACACAACTCTGCACCAGAGCTGGCAGAGCATCCCCCTACCAGATCATGCTGGATTGATCCCTGTATTATTTACACATGGAGGTATATCTCTTTTGGTGGCATAAAGGCATGTTTTTCGTCAATTTTCAAGTGACAATCCAAATTTTTAGATAGCTGTTTAAAATTTTAGTCAGCTGGATGGCAGGCTGGTTAATACCATGCAGTAGAATAATTTAGAGCGTAACATCTAACATAATACAGTAACAATATAAATTGTATAACTTTGCTTGATTTATAATTATTGAATATAAATACTTCTTACATTTGGTCAACTTGCACAATAGTTGCTTGAAATTTGTGTTACAGCAGTCATAGTACTAAGCAGTTTACTCAGCATTTACATAGCTTACATGCTGTATATGTATTCAACAAATCCCCGAGATATTTCTCTCTAACAAGTAACATACAGCGTAAAAACACATGTGATTGTAAATTTGAAGTTTGTTCTTTGCTGACTATCTCAAAATTGTGTAGACAAACCAGTTTCAATGTCATGCACGTCCACTAAACTATATAACAGTAATCGACAATTCCAAGAGGCAAGAGCATCCATTATCCAGTTGAAATTTTGACATTTACCACTCCATCTGCCTTCTAGAGTATTCCATTTCCCAAAAGTAGTAATATTTGATGTTATATGCATGTAGGATACAGACCAAATATAAATTGAACAGTTGCAAAAATTTTCCATTCACATTTCGTTGCTCGATACGATTTACATACTTTCGGTGTGGTTTGACCATCTGGATTTCATGAAACTCCAGCCATCTGTTGTAAGTGCAAAATAATCACTGTTTCATTCATATTTGTAACAATTTGCAACATAAAAATGATATTCTCAAACGATATTTTTTCGAATTGTCTCTGAGTATAAAAAGATCATATCCTATGGGAGTAGGGGTAAAATAGCTTTTGACATTTTGTAGTAGTTTTGATATGAACAAATTAATCCGATGGGGGTAGGGGTAACATAGTCGGTCCACAAGGGTTACATAGCTGGTCCAAATTCTATTCTTCGTGTTTTGGCAGGCATCGCCGTTATTATTTGTTTTGCCTGCAAGAAGTTTTGCCCGATAATCGAAAGGCGATGCCTGTGGAGGAGGCTAAATATGACCTTTGCTGTTGAGCAAAACAAAAACAGCAGAGACATACAATTATTTTTTCAGAAAACTTGCTGCTCTAAACAAGAACTTAAGAAACATGCTTGTTTTTTGGAAACGATTCAGAGGAAGCATTGATAGAGGGCATGAAAACCACTATGAACCAAGCAATTCATTTTTGTGTTTTGGCCATTTCCGAGATAACTGTAAATTAAAATTGAGAGAATCGAATGTTCCTGAACAGACACAATTACAATTTTTGCAAGAGATATTTGGAAAACAGCAGGGTGAAACACTTGAAATAGGTAAGCATATAATTAGCCAGAGACCTTCTAATACTTTTTTATTGCTTGAAACCTGCTTGAAACGTTGAGAATTTCAGCCACACACATATTTAACACTGGGATTGCCTGCTGTACAATTTTTATAATTAAAAATTTTCAAAGTATCTTTGCTACCTGTAAAGAGTCGATTCAATAAGGCAAATAAAATGGGGGTGGTTAGATGCACTGACAACTTACGGTGGCCAGTCATTTTGCCGAAAGACATTTTGCCAAATGGACATTTTGCCGAACGGACGTTTTGCCGAATGGACAGTTTGACGAACAGACAACTTGCAAGCAAAGCATTAAAGGCTTAAAGCGTGAACTATAATACTGCCCAATAAAAATGAGTGATGCATTTAAGTTACACCAGTCACTGATACGCGGTTATGAAAAAGCTTTTTTGCACAAGAATGGCCAAGCCGTTCAGCAAGAGGTACCGAAAGTCTGGAGGGAAATAAAAACGAATTGCAAAACAAGAACAGAGTTAACTGCGGCAACCGAAAAACAACTTGCCGAATGGAAACAAATTGAGATGAAGAAAAAAGGATCACTACTTTCGTTTTGGTCGAAGGTAATTTTTTATATAACTGTATATGAATTTTAAAAACTTTTTTATTAGGTGCCTGATAAACTTGTATAAAAATTATTACAGCAAAATTACACCAGAATAGCTGATTGAACAAATTTACATTATTTTAAAACAGGTTCCTACTCAGTCAACCAACAAAGTTGCTCTCCCGGAAAATGCAGGAACGGAAACGTCCTCAGATAAAAATAATGCACTGGTGATTGAAGTGATACAACAGCCAGATATTTCAGTTGATAAGCCTATGCCAACAGCAAGCTTGAAAGATGTCCCAGCACCAAAACAACAAGAGTTGCACAAAGAGCTTAGCCAGCTTAAGAGTGATCTGGTTGTGGTATATGGCAAACGTGACATGAACATGATGACACCTGATGATTACAAAGAAATATCGAAGAAAAAACAAATGCTGAAAAACCTTGAAAAGAAGCTAACAGCGAGAAAAAATGCGACGGAAAGGCAAAGGAAACTTAGACTAGAAAGAAAAAGAGCAATGGAAGAGATTGACCCTGAAATTAGAAAAAAAGCTTTGCGGAAAGGAAGAGGGTATTCGTGGTCGACCTAGAAAACCAAACTCCACAGGCACAGCAGAAGACGAACTACTGAAAACCATCACTGCAATTGCTATTACGGGCTCTGCATCTGATGATCGTTGTCGTATGGAAATGATTTGTACTGTCAAGACGCTAGATGACCTAACCGATGAACTACAGAAACGTGGGTATCAACTTTTGCGTAGCGCAGTTTATCTACGTCTTTTACCTCGCAAATCCTTGAGCATCGAAGGAAAAAGGCATGTAAAAACTGCGCCAGTAAGGTTAATCAGAGCACAGAATACTCAGCATAGGAACCATCCAGACACAAAATTTGCAAGATCGTCAATACAGAGCCTGGAAGAGATTGCTTCATTACTTGGCCCCGAAGAAGTTACTTTCCACAGCCAGGTTATCATATTTAGTACAAAAATACAATTCTGTTTTATGGTAACTTTTCTTTGAAATTAAGCAAAAAATTTCATGTTATACGTTTTCAAATTCTATTTTTAATAGGATGATAAAGCTCGTGTCCCCATAGGTCTAACAGCAGCGAACAAGCAAAGCCCGATGATGATGCATATGCAATATCGTGTTCAGCTATCAGATCACGACTTTGTCGTGGCAAAATCTCATAAGCTAATTCCGTCCGTTATAGCAGCTATGAAAGTGAAAGAAAACTGTATAGGAGAACAGGTAGATCTATTCGCCATCAAGAGAATTATTTTTTCAAGTTGCATTGACCAGTTTAAAATACATTAAATTATACACAATTCTAATTCAATGAACTTGTGTTCTTCTTACATCTCTTAAGGGTGTTACATATTCTGGACCAACTTACGTAGGAATTTGCAGCGCAAAACACACGTTGTCATCAGCATATGCACATTTAAAGGATATGAACAGAGTATGTGAGTTGTCAGAATTTAAGGAAAGTCTTTTTACGAGTGATGGTATTAGCAAACCGATCATGATGGTAACTGTAGATGGTGGCCCAGACGAAAATCCGAGGTAATATAATTTTGTTTTTGAAGAATGCAGGTCAATAAATGCAGTAAGGAATAATGAGATATTTCTCTTTCCTGTGTTTTATAGATACGAGAAAACCATCAAGTGCTCTATAAGCTACTTTTTGCAGCATGATCTGGATGCATTTTACCTAGCTACAAATGCTCCTGGTCGAAGCGCATTTAATCGAGTTGAACGACGCATGGCCCCTCTTAGCCATGATTTGGCTGGAGTAGTTTTACCTCACGATACCTATGGAACTCATCTCAATGCGAGGAACGAGACGGTTGACAAAGAATTAGAGGTAAAAAATTTTGCCAAAGCTGGTGAGACACTGGCTGAAATTTGGGGCAAGACTGTGATCGATTGGGTATGATACTGTTGCTGAGTACATTTCTCGGGAATATGAAACGTCCATATTGACTGAAAAAGATCAGGAGTGGCATGCAAAACATGTTCGTGAGAGCCAGTATTTATTGCAAATTGTGAAATGCGACAATCAAAGTTGCTGCGGTTCGAGAAGAAGTTCTCTTTTTCGATTTCTACATGATGGATTTTTACCTCCTCTTCCTGTTGTGCAAGGAAAGAATGGCCTTGAGTATGGAGAGAATAAAGAAAACAGCAAATTCGTTTCACTGTTTACAAATCTTGCCATCAACAAGAATATTTTTCCACCAAGAGTTGCTGTTAAGTTTCCAAAAGGCACCCCATACGACTTTGCATGTCCTAACGTTGAAAAGGATTTACCAAGAAGGGTTTGTGCCAAATGTGGTCTGTACTTTGCCACAATCAAATCTAATGCGGCGCATAAAGCATGGTGCAGTGCAAGGTTAGTTTCAGGAAAATAATATTAAATATATAAAATTATATTGTTTATTTGTTTGTTAAATTTTCTGGGCAATTTTTCTGTTTTTAAGAACTCCAATTTCTTGCTCAGTTGAACAGATTCGTCCTCAAAGAATTGCTGCACGCCGTCAAAGGGAGCTCATGTGTGTTTTAGTTGAAGAAGAAAGCGCTATGGAGGAGTTGGAGTGGCATGAAGAGCAGTATGTGGACACAACAGGCCTAAATATTCCCCAGCTGGAAAATTATGTTGAGAATGGAACACCTGTATATACGCTGGAGGACAGAGCACCAGCTTGGAAAAATGTTGAAGATTAAATAGTTAACTAAATTCTGTTTATCAACTTGAACGTTTCAAATTTTTGCTTTCTTATCTTTAATTGAAGGGGGGGTATTTGATCAGGAGTCATGTAATTTTTTAGGGGGTATTTTGGCAATCGTCACACAACGTCACATAGGGGTAGGGGGGGTCTGAAAAATTGGCTAAAATAGCGTCACATATTTTGTGAATGGCCCCTAAGCCACTAATAAATCATTATTATTATTATTATTAAAATATAGCCTATTATTTTGTATTACGTGCGGGAAAATGTACAAAATGTACCCACTTTCTGCCCAAAGGTGGTGCATTTTCCCTATGATTTTCCCCTGCAGTGTAATACAAATTAATACAAAATTAATACAAATTTTGCAGGGGCATATTTTCCTCATCTTACAAGATTTCTTGACCAAACTTTGCAATTTTACTACTTCTAAGATGTACTTAGCTTTTGTCGGATGAATTTTGTGATCAAAATTTAGTATATAGCTTGAATAATCCATTATATTGTACACAAAGTTGTCTCCGATCGTTTGACCAATGGAGAATATACATAGTGCTATACCTCCAATTTATCCCATGATACATGGCGAGGAACCCAATTATCACTTCGTACTGCCATCGCATATCGAAATAATTTTTCACAACATCAACTAATTCTAGTAATTAAAAAAGGCCAGTCATAACATGGTCATGGAACATTTTTATATTTTGTTACCTGTAAAATTATAAAACCTCATTCTCTTTATAGTTCTGAATATTAATGATTAAAGTAGTCTACAACCTATGCTAACATATTTCCAGATAAACAAAGATATTTAGACTTGCCTATATTATTTCCAGTTGCTAATGGAATTGGTGGTAAACTTCGTACACTTTGAATGAATGTAAAAATACAAACAGTTACCAATTTTAACTTCATAGTTACATGTAAAAGTCGTAAAACCTAACTGTGGTAAAACGAGTTATTATATGTAACACAACGTGGAGTCTATTTTACCACATTAATTGATAAATAAATTCTTAATTTATACCGTAAATAGGAAATACGGTAATAGGAAATAGGAAACACGGTAATAGGTAATAGGAAACATGGTAATAGGTAATAGGAAACACGGTAATAGGTAATAGGAAACACGGTAATAGGAAATAGGAAACACGGTAATAGGTAATAGGAAACACGGTAATAGGTAATAGGAAACACGGTAATAGGTAATAGGAAACACGGTAATAGGTAATAGGAAACACGGTAATAGGAAATAGGAAACACGGTAATAGGAAATAGGAAACACAGTAATAGGAAACAGGAAACACGGTAATAGGTAATAGGAAATAGGAAACACGGTAATAGGTAATAGGAAACACGGTAATAGGTAATAGGAAATAGGAAACACAGCAATAGCAAACACGGTAATAGGAAACACCGTAATAGGAAACACCGTAATAGGAAACTCGGTAATAGGTCATAGGAAATAGGGAACACAGCAATAGCAAACTCGGTAATCGGAAATAGTGCGCGAGCGAACACAGCAATACCAAACACGGTAATAGGTAATAGGAAATAGCGCGCGAGCGAACACAGCAATAGCAAACACGGTAATCGGAAATAGCGCGCGAGCGAACACAGCAATAGCAAACACAGTAATAGGTAATAGGAAATAGCCCGCGAGCGAACACAGCAATAGCAAACACGGTAATAGGTAATAGGAAATAGCCCGCCAGCGAACCAAATAGTCGCCAGCGAACCCACTTTTTCAACACGGAAATAGGAAATAGCAATTACACTTCTGGGCTTCCGTAGTTTTTCAATCCTGTGTGGCCAGAGCCACTCAACGATGGCTCTGGGTACGAGATTGCTTCAGTTGATAACACAAAACTTTGGCTTGATAATTCTCATTAACAATTCAACCTCATTCAATGAATTGTTAATTATCAAACTCTACATTTGACAGGTTCGCGGATTCATCTCAATACTTGAAAGAAAATTCATGGTCTTTCATGTTGGCAACTGCACTATGATTCACCATGCTACGGTTGTTGAGGATAGATGACGAAAATTACTGGGGTAAAGATATTACTTTCTTGTTACTAAAAACATCTTACTTAGGGGACCGGTCATTATTTATGGCGGGGGGTGGCACCGAAGAGAAAAAGGTTGGGTAAACAAAATTTTGAGTAAGTAAAAGGTTGGGTAAATGAAAAACAAAGCAATGCAAGGGTTTGGTAATGAAAATTTATTGTCATTTCCAAAACATGACTCACTGATATTGGAGACTGAAAAGCAATGTCAACAGTCGTATGTCACTACAATATGTGAATCAATTAGAGTGTCAACAGTCATATGTCAATACAATATGTGAATCATTTGGTAGACAAATGGTGCATGTCTCCAAAGAAAGTATATGTGCAGACAACAAAGAAAGTACATGTGCAGAAAATTTCACAAGCCGTTTAAAACTCGTGTCACAGAAGTGGTAAAGGAGATATGTGATAACTGAATGGGTATTTATTTTTTAATTGATATTTGAGGTTGGGTAATCAAATTTTTGACTTTATAATAGTTGGGCCAGCAAAATTTTTGCCACGAAAAACATTTCTCTTCGGTGCCACCCCCCACCATAAATAATGACCGGTTCCTTACTCAAAACAAACTTACTCAAATAGTCCGTTTGTCTTCCGGGATAACCGTATCCTAGCATAACTGGGCCATTATTCTATTGAGAATTTCGCCTAAAATTTAAATATTTTTATACAGAAGAAAGTCCGATTGGATTGTTGTATTCACCACTAAGTGAAAGGAATGTCGGGAAATCAATGACAATTGACGTTCTCGCCAAAGCGCAAGGAATAGAGTCATGTAAACATCCCACTATGCTTGCTGGAGGTGATCAAAACCAAACCGGCACGTCAGTGTGAGTATATTTAGGCCTCAGTTAAGCCGGTTTTCCATTTATAGGCGGAATTTTGCGCCGAAGGCGGAATTTTTCTTTGTCTTGTGATTTCTCGGGTGGAACTAATTAGAAAAGACAAAGAAAGATTCCGCTCCGCAAATCCCATGTCTCCTCCAATAAAAGTCGTCGTCGAAAATAATGCCAGCACCACAAAGTCAAAACAGTCAAACCACAAAGTCAAAACAAAATAAAAACTTACTAAATTTTGACCTGACGCTATTTTCAATTTTGACCTGATGTTCTTTTCATTTTTTATATGTATAGAATGCTATATAAATCAAAATACATGTAAATTAAATACATTTAAATATAGAAATCATTTAAGTATCTTTAAAAAATTCATTAATAATTCACGAGGAAAATACAAAAGAAAATAATGTTTAATCAATGTTTGTAAATCGGATAAAGATTTGTCTTGATTTACATAAACTTCAGCTTTGATTTTCTCGGCTTAGACAATGTTTATTTTTAAAATTACTTCGCCAATGAACTCATAAGATGGGTCATTTTTTAAGTATGATAAAACATTCGCATCCGATCTGTATCTGATATACAAAGTCTCGCCTTCGGCTGGAGTTTGCATATCAGATACAAATCGGCTGCTTATGTTTTATCTAGCACATAGAGATCGAGATAACTCCTTTGTATGAGTCTCCCCGAAAATAGCATGAGGTTACTTGATCTATAGTATAAATTAGCATGATGATATTGGCTTATACCTTAATGACATACATGTAGAAAGTTAGCTTAAGCCATTCCTCATAATATTTGTATCCGTTTCGTTCAATAGACCTATAATAAGAGACATCTTAAACAAAACCAACTTGTTGGTGATGCTAGACGACCCGCTAATCACGAGCAATCTTTCTGAGTTTTTTGTGCAAGTGCAAAGTGGTCTGTCAATGGGTTCACAGCGGTCAGGAATTGCTGCTCCCTATAAGGCAGTCTACTGTTAACATCAAATTGTATGGTGGGAGAAAGGTATATTTAGCTACCTTATTTTAACTCATCTCATTTTGTATGAGCAGTTACTACAGCGATTTTGGTAAAAGTTAACGTTGATTCAAGTCAAAAACAAAACCTTATTTTCAATTAAAGGGCTGATGGGCGAGTGTTAAGGTTTACATATAAGAAGGGAAACTTCACCAGGGAGGATAAGGAAAAAGTCAACGATGGCGTCAAAGCTATTGCTGCTCAGCACACAGTATGTTTGAAAGTCATAGTGCCAGTTTTTATTATATTGAATATTTCTATTACCGTATTTTCACATTACAATTTGATGTCGATTCATTCTAAAAGGGATTCCTTCTGGCATGGGTAATGAAGTGGAAGACGTTTTGGAGGGATTAATGTCTATTCGATACTCAGAAACGGATGCACAGGATCGCTGGCTGAAAGGGATGACCGCTGTTTTCAAACATTCCAACCGTCCCGGTTTACCCGGGACTGTCCCGGTTTGGACTATGTTGTCCCGGTTTTCTTC
Organism: Paramuricea clavata; assembly: GCA_902702795.2. Classification (NCBI taxonomy): domain Eukaryota; kingdom Metazoa; phylum Cnidaria; class Anthozoa; order Malacalcyonacea; family Plexauridae; genus Paramuricea; species Paramuricea clavata. The sequence goes on from CACRXK020004158.1 coordinate 22,629, forward strand.
TTATTGTCCCGGTTTCTGTAGTATTTTAATAGTTGTATTCTTCAAATAAGGCTCATGTGGCAAATATTAATGATATTCGTTTGGTTCAATACATATTGATGAAATGGGAGCTTCTAGTTGCCCCAAACAATTGCTGAGTTTGTCGCCGCCGATCATTGTAATTCTTGTGACATACATTGTTTTGACAATTTATTTAGCGCTCGCTTTCAATTCCAATTCATTTTGCCAGGGCTACATGAAGTAAAGTAGTGTAACGGAAGCTGGCGCAATAATCGCGGGCTCTTGAATACGAGAGGATCACAGTTCAAAAGACCAGTATTATATTACTTATGGGTTTCAACATTAGTGTAATAAAACTAGTTTTTGTAGCATCCACTGTGAATTTATTGTTTAAATTAATTCAAACTCAACTCAGTCAATTTTAACACTAACCCAAATAGACACCACATCAATGAGAAAAGTGCGGCATTTATTCGAGGGAGGCGTTTATTCGAGGGAGGCGTTTATTTAGGTAAAATGGGAAAATTGGTAAGTGTCCCGGTTTTGAGGACTCGGAGGTTGGAATGTCTGTGTTTTAACAGTGCATACCATAGTAAGTTTTTGACAAAAACATAGACCTTATGCATAATGACGTCACAATGCTTGATGCCCGTGAGGAACACTGGTCTTGGTAGTCATCGTCCAGGAAAATCAAACAATTCAAAATGGCCACTATCGAAATTTTACCGGGCGATCACAACTAAGACCAGCATTCCTCGTGGGTACCAAGCCTTGTGACGTCATTGTGCATAAGGTCTATTCGATTGGTTGCTCTCGATTTTTACGGTATGAGGTGATAGTTGATGAGGGTGAAACCCGATGTGATGTGATGATGTAATATGATATATGATATAAAGTTGTGCACTCATCACATTATGCCCCAGTAACAAATATAACATTGTCCCTACAGTTTTACAGTACATTGGGATTGCCTCCAAAGACATCCCAATTGCTGAATGTCATCATTGAGCAAGAACTGAGTTCTCAAGGAAAAGAACTTAACGTGATGGAAGAACTTGAGAGAAATATTCTTGCCAAAATAAATAAACAAGGAGAAAATGTAAGTACAATGCATGCAATACAATGCAATGCAATCAGGCCAAGCGGAACTTGGAGAGCTGGGAAGTTGTAGCCCTGCAGTGCAACACTTTATTTAATGCTGATTTTTTATTTTTTTGACCATCAGAAATATGTCAAATCTTCTCCCAATTTGAACAAAATAGCATTTCAGAGAGCCTAGATTTTAATATTTTCTGGGGGTCATGCCCAAATTAAATTTGGTTCCACTGAACATGGCAATGATATTCAAACATATAACGTCGAGTCAATATTGCGATTTTTTTTAATTAATTACTTAACGTATATAACGTGTTTATAAAGGTAAAAATGGGTAAAAATTGTTTAGCTGTTAATAAACTATATTCTTTAAACAGGCATTTACATGGTTAAATCCACTTGTGAATTTAAAGAAAGAAGGAAAGGTGCAACCGGCCATCGGTGTAAAGTGCAAGTCCTCAGAGCATTTTCACAAGTGAATTATGAGGTGAAGAAAACTATAGAATATATAAAAAAAACCCAATAAGACCCCGTTTACACGGTACTGGACGAATTTGGGACCGGTCTGAAATTCGTCCTTTTTCCGCCTGTTTACACGCGAATTTGTCTAGTTAGGGGGTCTAAAATTCGTCCGGTTCTGTGGTTCTCGTGTGTTTACACGGCCAAAATGGACGAATTTCAGACCGGTCCCATATTCGTCCGGTACCGTGTAAACGGGGTCTAAGAAAATCAAAACGAATAAAAACTTGTGTTCTGCAACAGATTGTAAACTTGCAAGTGATGAACCAGGCGGGAATCTTAATCGTAGTATAAAGATTAATGCCAAGCATAACGTACGCAAAAGAGCCATATAGACAATAATATAGACAATAGTACTAACGTTTCGTCTTTAACCTAAGACATCTTCAGAGTAAATGAATATAGTATGACAATGAATTACAAATATGAATAAATTACTATTTACAATATCAAATTACAGGGTAATAAGAATGCGGAGGATGGGCGGGGGGGAAGTTAAAGGAAAACAATCAGAGGAGTGAGAGAGGAATGGAGCTACCTTGCTGATTCAAAGTAGGTTTGAGCTTTGAGATGAGAAGACTTTCACGGACGAGAAGTTCATCTGGAGAGGAACAGGATGATAGGATCTTAAAATCATCAAGAGAAGCAGTATGACCTGAGTGGCTCAGATGGGAAAAGATGCTCGTAAGTTGAGGACTGCTACTCGTCTTACCAGTTAAGGCAGAAATACCCAGGTGTTCAGAGACTCGTGTATGTAGATGGCGGACCGTTTGGCCCACATACGACGCGGAACAGCATCGACACTTAAAAGAATAAACTACACAAGACCTCAAAGCATTGGGAATTTTGTCCTTAAACATGAAGAAATTGGACAAACGTAGAGTGGGACGAAAAACGATTCTGATGTTTATATGTGGGAAGGCTACAGAGCAAAGGCGTTGAATTTGGGTACGGATTTGGAGAGAGTGTGTTCCGGTATATGGAAGACAAAAGTATACCACTTTCCGTGATACAGAATGGATTAATTCCTTGGGTTGAAAGGTTTTATCAAGAAAGAGTCGAACACAACGATCAAAAAGACGAGTAGGATAACCGTTCTGTGGTTGAGGATTTTTCTAAAAAACTCAATCTGAGCATGAAAATTCTCATATTTATAGCAAATATTGAAAAAGCGGTGTAATAGTGAATATATTAAACCACGTTTAAATTGTAGAGGAGTGAAGCTATGGAAATTAGTGAAAAGCCCTGTGAATGTAGGTTTACGATAAACAGAGGTTTCAAAGTGGCCATTAGTTCGTGTGATAGTAATGTCAAGGAAGGAGAGTTGACAATTGGATTCAACTTCACAAGTAAAGTTAATGTTAGGATGTTGGCGATTGAGATATGCAAGAAAAAGAGGAATATGGTCCCTAGAACGGAATAGAAGGAAGGTATCGTCTACATATCGGCGATATAGTAAAGGCTTAAAATTGGTAGGGCAATTATTAAGCCAAATGGTTTCATGAAAAGATAAAAAAATGTTAGCAAATAGGAGAGCCCATTGCTACGCCGTCTACCTGTTGATATAGGGAACCATTGAACAAGAAATGGCAGTTTTTGACAGCACAATTCAAAAGTTGTTTGAATTCAGAGCGAGTGAGATCATGAAAACGGATGGCATTCGAAAACAAGCGATCGGCAATTATTTCTATGGTTTCATCCAGTGGAATGTTAGTAAACAAGGACGTAACATCAAAGCTAGCCATGGCAAGATTATCGGAATTAAAGTCTAGACTTAACAATTCCTGCACAAAGGAGAAAGAATCACGAACCATGAAGGCACTAGAGCAAATAGGACTTAGAATGGGAACAAAGAACTTGGCAATCTTATAAGAATAATTATTAATACATGATAGAATTGGTCTAAGTGGAATACTGTTCTTGTGTTTTTTCGGGAGTCCGTATAAGATACCAATGCGAGAGCCAGTAGGATAGAGTTGTTTATAGGTTGCTTGCGTGATCGATTCAGATTTCTTCAATGAGGCTAGAAGGTTCTTAATTTGGTTTTCACGCTGCAATGTTAATTTGACAGGATCAACATCAAGGCGTTCAAACTTGGTAGTGTCACGCAAAATATCTTCCATTTTCCGGTTGTAATCGCCACGGTCGAGAATGACAACTCCATTTCCTTTATCTGGCTTCACGATCACGATGTTTTTGTCCTTTAAATCGTCCTTAGAAAACAAGGAATCAGGTCGGCTGTAACTGCGGTGGCCAGAGAGCGCGATATCTTTCAACTTGGTTTTGACCAGGGTTGGATAATATCCCGAGGATGAAGAAATTTGTTCGTCCTTTAACTTTCTGTGTAACATTTCAAACGGGGCAAGGAAGGCACAGCGATCCTATGATTAAATATGATTGGTTGGCTGAAGTCAGCACTCTAATGTGATTGGTTAAAAAAAGGTGCGATTTCAGCACGAATCGCACTGCTAGGAGTGCGATTCGTGCTGAAATCGCACTCCTGTGAACCAATCAGATTGCAGGAAACACAATTGATTTCAAAATGAATATAATAAAGGAGGAATATCTTTGGTTCAACATCATATTCCAGGAATCATATATACCTGTGAATTTTTTTCGATGTTTGGGTTTTTGTTTTTGTTTTCACAGCGTAATTACAGCTTTATTACACAGTTACCCATTGTTTGGCCCTTGTGTCCGCCACGGCTTCATAAGTTTATGAATACTTAATAAACTAATAATATTAATACATTTCTAGAAGAATGACGGCAGACCACGCGGTGCTTCTCGTCCCCGAGATGTAAACAAAATACAAAAAGCAAAACCTCAGGTAAGAATGCAAAGTCACAAAACTCAGGTGAAAACAGAGACCCAAACATCGAAAGAAATTCACAGGTATATATGATTCCTGGAATATGATGTTGACTCGAGGGTATTCCACTACGTTTGTTTCTTCTTGCAGCAACACTGCACCAATAAGATTTTTTCCCCCTTAAATGGTTGTTAATATGGTTGGAAGTTAAAGAGGGCTTGACGCAAATCCTTACCTGGCTGCATGTAAAAAACCAAAATTGCGGCTTTTCATCTGATTGGTCTGTCAGGCAAGGAAATCTTCATATGCCTTTTTGATTAGTTAATGGTACTAGGATTCACGATTTTATGCACAAACGTTAACACATGATTAAAATTTTAACAATTATATTTTAACTTCTAGGACAAAACTGAGAATGAAGGACGACAGCAGAATATGAATAAACGTCACCCCGTTGAGCTTGATGTTCAGTCGACGAGCGGATTTCTTTTCGACCAAACGCCACTTGGTGTCGATATAGCAGAAACGTCAAAGGCACGATCTGGAAATGCATCTATGGTCAATATCAAAACTGAGGACGGTAATAGACGACAGCCTGATAGTGACAGGCGACAACGAGATGATGATAGACGACAGCAGAATGATAGCCAACAGTCTAATACAGAAAAACATCATCGAGATGGAGACAGACGGAATGTTGAAAGAGAAAAGCGCGAACCTGTTGACGACAAACAGCAGCAAACTGCTGACCGTCGTAGGAGAGAGCACCCAGAATCTAGGTTTTACGACAGTGCAAACGAAAGAAATACAAAGGAAAGAGATACGGGAGATGACAGGCCATATAAGGGTTCTGTAAGGTTGCCGTTCGGACCTCAGACATCAGGAGAGCCACTTGGTCGAGCTGAAAAATTCCGGGATAAAACTAAGAACAGGGGTGGTTTCGGGGTGCCTCCGCAGCCGAAGGAGCAACCGAAAAAGAATGAAAATGAAGAAAAGTCCAAAGATGAAAGCAACAGCGCCAAGACAAAGCCTATTTCATCCATCACAGAGTTGAAAAGGTCCGATGAAAGCGTAGTTGATTCATTCAAAGGAAAAGCAAGTGAGAGTGCTTTTGTACCACATAGGACAGAGTGGGATGTCGCTGACTCACGAGATACTATTGCTAAGAAAGTCAAAACTGAAGACACTTTTGCTCCAACACAGAAAACTGCTGCTGAAGTTAAGACCGAGAAACCCTCTAGTACAGAAAGTTTTCGTGGTTATAAGAAACCTACCGAAAAAGAAGTGGTAGAAAAGCCTACTGATGGCAAGAAACAGCAGAATAACAAAGAGGACAAAGTTCCCACTACTGCTCCAACAAAAAATGATCAGTATGAATCGAAAACAGGAGAAAGGCGTGAACGAACGGTGCCTAACAAAGAAAGAGAGCAACAGAACTTCTCCAAGAGTGATTCGGGTGAGACGAAAGTTGAAAAGTATGAGTCAAAAACAGGAGAAAGGCGTGAACGAACGGTGCCTAATAAAGAAAGAGAGCAACAGAACTTCTCTAAGAGTGAATCAGGTGACACGAAAGTTGAAAAGTACGAATCAAAAACAGGAGAAAGGCGTGAACGATTGGTGTCTAACAAAGAAAGAGAGCGACAGAACTTTTCCAAGAGTGATTTAGGTGACACAAAAGTTGAAAAGAGACGTGAAACAGAAATCTATGGTGATGGTCGTCACAGACAGGATGATAGACAACCCCGTCCGCGTGATGAGACGCGTCGTGAACAACCAAAAAGAAATGACGAACGCAAAGCTCCTGTCAAATCAAGTACCGAAAATTGGGACAGTGAAATAAACTCTAGAGCAGAAAATCGTGATGCGACTCGGCAATCTTATAGGACACAGGATCATACTGATCGGCGTAATAATTCATATTCCCGCGATCGGAAAGACCAGCGCGACCAACGAGACCAAGACAAACCCGACCAACGTAATAGAAATGAACGTGAGCGAACAGATCGTCGAGATCGTACGGACCAACGTGAGCGTATGGATCGTCGAGATCGCACGGAGCAACGGGAGGGCAATGATCGTCGCGAGAATAAGGATCGTCGTGATCGCACAGAACAAAGTGAGCGACAAGATCGGCGAGATCGCACAGGTCAACGAGAACGTATAGATCGTCGTGATCGCACAGAACAAAGGGACCGAACAGATCGGCGTGATGAAATTAAGCCAGTAAGTAATGAAAAACTAGAGTCGAATGTTAAGAAGCCACGTAAACCTGGTGTCAAAGGAGAAGAACAAAATAAAGATATTCAGCAGAATGAATCTCTCCCTCAAAAACAAGATGCTAATAGAGAGAGTGAAAGAACTGAGAAGCAAGAGGAGTATCTTTCTTCCATGAAAAAACAATCTGACCGATTTACTGTAGGTACATTAAGCCCTGCGGGAGATCGCCGACGGTACAACGAAACTCGTCGCGGTGATGCGTCTTCAAGACGTGGTAGTCATGGTGGAACACGCGGGATGCGTGGTCGTGGACGTGTGATAAGTAGTGGAAAACCCATAGGAAAAGCTAGTGCAGCATCAAAGAATGATAATGAAAATGATTCCGAAGATTTCCACAGTGTTCATTCATCTGCTGATTCTGACGAGTCGGATTCAGAAGAAGTGTTTGATAAGCAAGATGACGGACGAAGAGACGACAAGAGGCCAACTCGATCGTATTATTCGAGTAGTCGATCAAGAGGGTCCTATAGTTCTCGCGGAAGGGGAAGAGGGAGTTCACAGATAACCCGTAGCCCACGGAAACAGTCAGAGAAACCGCCACGTTTTCAAAGACAAGAAGCAAGAAGTGCTAGCAGAGGTCGAGGAAAGAGTAACCGAGGAGGATTTTCTTCCAAAGATAACTGGGATGAGAACATCTCAAAGAATAGAGATAGCAGGAACTCCGATGAAGGACCTTTGCCCGAAAAGCGTCCGCCGGATACATCGTATTCAAACGAAAAGGACTCCGATGGTAGTTATAGAGGACGTAAGGCCGTTCGTGGTGGTCATTCTGGCAATAAGAATTTTTTTAGCAGGAAGTAGTTGAAGGTTCTTCGAGGAAAGGGGGTGGACGTTTTGGCGCTAAGTCGACCATTCCTGCTGCTTTGACAACACACGGTCGTCGCGCAAAGAACGAACCTGCGCCAGCAGACGGTGATGATAACTGGGATGAGAACATTTCAAAGACAAAAAGCAACAAGTGCTAGCAGAGGTCGAGGAAAGAATTTTAACCGAGGAAGATCTTCTTCCACCGGTACCGAGTATACCTTAATATAAGATATCGTTTCTAATATCAAGCCAGTAGAAATATTTATTTTGTCAATAAGTAGTCAAACTATTTTTTCTGATTCTATTGTCGTTCTCTTTTTCTTTCTATTCGTGCAAAAAGAATAAAAGATGAAGCTATATTGTCTATTGGTCTATTTGTAACATGCGTTATTTTATTGTTACCACGAAGGTGTAAGTAGCAATCTTCTTTTTAAAACAAGTGAGAGATTTGCTTTCCCTTCTTTTGGTAGTGAGTTCCGTACAGTTGCCCCATCGATCATGGACCTCTTTTTCATACTATTTTCACGAGGCTTTGGCAAACAGAGAGAACTTGATATGCGTCGAAGTTCATAGTTTGTCATTTCAGTTTTATGAGTTAAAAGATCTGTCAGCGATTTGGCCCCATTTTATTTAGAGGCTTAAACATTAGTTTTGTTTTGCATGTAAAGCAATCGAATGATCTGCATCATTTTCCATGTTTGTTATTTTCCACGTGCGGATCTGTTTTGGAGTTTTAGGAGCCTTTTAGATGTGTTTCCACGAAAACATCCCATACCTCACAGCACTATGACTGAACGTTCAACATACAGATGTTCCAATATTCCAATATACTGAAAGTAAGGCGTATTTGTCAACAAACTCCCTAAGGCCAAATATATTCAGTATTATTTTTCCAAGAAGGATGCTGATCGACTTTTATTCCAAGAGTTTTGTATTCATGCACCTGTTTCGGGTTTTGCTACATTAAAGCTTAACTTATTTGTATAACTTGGCTTAACCGGCCATTGTAAGTTCATTGCTTTCCAATGTCAACAGTAGCCGTCAGGTTCGTGTCATCAGCAAATAGTTGAGGTTTTGTTTTAGTTAAATTAAGCAATGAGGTGGATCATTTATATATAGCAAAAATAATGGCCCCAACTGAAAAAGAACTTGTGGAATACATGGTTATTTTTTTAATAATTGTTTTCGCGAGGCATAAATACGCCGGTCTTTTTCTTCAAGAAAAAGATACTCATTTCACTTTAATTTCACTGGAAAGAACTGACCTTTATATATCAAACTCATAGTCAACCTCTGTCTCAACCTTGTTCCCAGGATCACTTGAACTGCACAACTATCAAGGTAGTGGGTTCAGTGACGGCAGAGTGTGTTAACAAGGGGGGAAGCAGGGTCCCCTACTTTTTCGCGGAGTAAAAGAAAGTAATTGGTACACAAGGTTATGTGCTGCATGTATTATATTCTCCAGATTGCCCAATAACATTCCAGTTACGTATTTTGAGCAGAGTCATAGGCAGAGTTTTGAGCAGGGACGCCTGAACTGGGGGGCAAGGGGCGGCTGCCCCCCTTGCCTTTTCGGGAGGTCGCCCAAAAAATTTCCATGAAAAAAAAATTTTCCGGTAGATTTTGAACTTTTGCTCTATAGAGGTGCCCTTGGTGTGCGTCTGCCCCCCTTTGCCTTATTATCGTTCCGGCGTCCCTGGTTTCACTGTTATAAGGGTTTCCCCCGGTTGACTTCCGCTCAACGTTGGAAACAACTTTCGAGGTCGTGGAATAGTGCGCAATTTTGCGCATCTCATTCTGCGACTTTCTTGGCCCAAAAATGGCCGCTCGTCCCGACAGTATTCCTGTCGATAAAGTAGAAAGTCTACTATGTTGTTCTATTTGCCTCGAACGACTACAAGACCCACGTACGTTGCCATGTTTTCATTCGTATTGCAAACATTGCTTGGAGAATTTCGTGGCGAAACACCGCGAGAAAGCTGCCAAAGCCGGCAAGAAGATCGAAGAATTCGAGTGTCCTTCCTGCAGATCTCTTTTCTGTTTGAAAGAGCACGAAGAAGTCGCCAATATACGCGGCAGTCATTTCATTCGAAACATGGTTGATGTCTTGAACGCCGAACGCGAAGCGAATGTCTGGAAGTGTTCAAATCACAGCGAGAAGCCTTCGTGTTGTCGTTGCGTGTCGTGTGAAGCATTCCTGTGCGAGGAATGCCTGAAAATACATGAAAATTGGTCCACGTTCAAGGGCCATTCAGTTCTCACGTTAGAAGAGTTAAAAAAGCCTGAAAATCAGTCAAAAATCACAGGTACAATGCGCTGTAAGGAGCATAACACTAAGAAGCTGAAGTTCTATTGTGAGTCATGTCAAGTACTTATTTGCAGGTACCGTACGTAAAGTGTATTGCCTATTCAATGAATTTAGCAATAACAGACTGTTCATGTATTCTAGACTGGCCTAGTTTGGCAAGCTCGAGCAAGAAATTCCCTTTTTTACTGCTTCGGTGTGCTGGATGGAATTATATTAAAGCATACACTGTTGCGTAACCAGGGAGGGGAGGAAAAGTAGAAAGACCAACCTCGTACCCAGGGTTCTCTTTCTGTGGCCGAGGGCTGAAGAGAACCCTGGCAAAGGCTGTGAAAATAATCCACAATTTGTGGATTATTTTGTCACGTGGTATGTTGAGCAGGGGGGAGCGTTTTACCGCTTGTTAAATTCTGTTTTAGTGTGTTAATAAAATTATAGTGCATATATTTTTACACTTTCGTCGGTAAAAACTG
>CACRXK020004159.1:0-32913 GCA_902702795.2 Paramuricea clavata
TATGGTACAATGAAACTTTACAATGCGAGTATATTTGTAAAATTATGTGCAAGAATTTCTGTTCAGAATTTCCTGTGCAGGATTGTCTGATCCGGCACGGCTGTTGACCAATCAAATTGCGTGTTTCACTGTAGTTATTATATAATGCAGATTTCCCATTATGTTCAATTGGTAAGAAAGTTTTAATGGTATTTTCCAGCGCACATCATGGTTTTTACTCATTTTCCATGTGGGAAATTTATACAATGACCAATATTTAAAATGTGTCCGTTAACACAGCAACCAGGTATATCAATCATGTTTTCGGTCGCTACTCATGTTTATATAAATGAATACAAAACCCAGTCGTATTGTAATCAAGACCCAACCGTCCCAACGTACTGCTACCAGTACTACTACCACCACGACCACCACCGGAACCACCAGCACCACCGTTGTGAAACTTTGAAAACACGCGTGAAATTAAACCTTAATTTTACTCGGCCACATGCGATTACCTGTACAAATTTGGTATAACGTGCATGTTTCTGAAAATATATTCGGTATTTCGATTGAATTTTAAATGTAAGGGAGCAGTCATTATTAATGCCAGGGGGAGGGCGGAAGATATTTGGAGGGCCACAAAAAATTTATGAACCAGTTAGGGGGGGATACCAAAAATATCAAAGAAAGGTAGGGGGGGCACCAAAAATAATGTACAATAATCATAAAACATCAGCAATTATAGTTCACTGTAATATAAATGTCAATGCAATATAAGTATATGTAATCACACAGGAAGGAGTGCAATTAATTATATTACCACTACGAATCATATTTGAAAAATGTGCCAAAATTGCACAAGCTGTCAATTAATTGCACGACTTGCCCGAATGATTATTTATTTTATGCATAGCATGATGAAATTCAATAAAATTCAACTTCATTTTGTCAGGAGTTTTTAATTCTTTTGTAAGCAATTTGGCATAAACAAACTTGCGAAATGATCATAAACTCATAAAGGCACATAATTTAAACTAGGACAAATGATTCAAACTGAAATAACATATGAAATTATTAAGAAAATATTTATAAATTGTATTTATACAGACTTACATAGTCACGTTTCGCTGCATCTCGTCGAGATTATTTCTTAGGACTGTTTCCAGGTATTCTCTACAGGCTCTTTTTTCATACTATGTTTTTTAATTAAACTCATTCTTGTGCCAAAATTTAGTTCAATTGAATTCGTCCATGTGGTTTTTATACCAGATAAAGACAAATTTCCCCGCCTTATTGGACTTGTTGTTTTAATTTCCCGCTCCCCCTAGCCATCGAAAATCATTAATTGCACCACAGTGGGCCAAGGTGTCGCTTGTGAGATTGGGCCGCCTGTGATCTTAATATATGTTTGGAATGCAAGTTCAATCACAGGGGAAGAAGGAAGGGTGGGTCTATGAAAATTTATTATATTTAATGGGGGGGGGGCATGAAAAAATATTTTCAAAGAATGAGGGTCCATGAAAAATTTACAATGAGTTTAGAAATATCTTCCCCCCCCCCGGCATTAATAATGACTGCTCCCTAACTAGACCCGTAAACTTCAGATTCGGATTAGTATTTTATGATTTAGGAATCAAAACCGTGAAGTTTCATAGCCCAGAAATGGGTGAATTATGAAATGCAATAGCCTCCTTGGCTTGCTTTGTTTACATTCGGCATTTTGCTAGCAGACAAGGTCAAATGTAGAAAAAATACAATAGTAAGAATAATTTTTCGAGATGATTACATTTTACTATAATTAAGAAAGTGATTTTTCTTATTCCTGAATCAGATATAAAGATGTGTCATATTTTAAAAAATGCAATTGTTTATTATTTCATGAACACAAAATCTAGACAGCTTGCTTTGTTTGCGTTTTGGCGATTTTGCAAGTCGGCAAGTCTTGATTCACGAAGTATTCAAAGATCATTTACATGAATACCAATCAATCACAATAAAAAAAGATTCACTTTGCCTTCGCACTTTCTCTTTTTAAATCATATAAAATTTGTATCTTTTATGGTGCATTCTGACGCGAATATGACCCGCCCAAATTCAAAGGAAACTGGCGCCTAATTAATTCTATTGACCCTGGACGAGGTGTTTCGCTCACCATAATTTGCGATTTGACCTGTATTGGCAAAAGGAATAGATCCTCTTAGATTGGATTTAACAACAGCCTGCAGTTCTTTGCCGTTCTGTCCCGATATTTCTGTTAATGCAGCAACATAGATTAGCATCAACGTATACGTTTTTAACCTGCACACTCAGCCATAAAGTTAGTCTGTCGCTCAATCTGCCTGTCAGTTGGATAACCGAAAGTTAAGGACATAGTTCCATTTAATTTTCAAGCGAAATATCAAAAATATTTCCAGAAACATCTAATTTAAACTCGATTGTATCATGAAACTATAGTAAATCATATTAATGAGTTCTCAATATGACGTCAAGCCAGCGCTAGAAGGCGTTCTCGCCCCAGTACTTTTTTGCCTACGGTAACACGAAAAATCGCCAAATTTGAACGTCAAAAAGTTCATGAAGATCAAATTTTCGAATTTTAAAATATATTACAGAAACTCTTAGAATAACTTATATAATCAAAATACACCAATTTCCTGACTATGACATGGTAACTTAAATTAACTGATATTTGGATATTTTGCTTTAATTGTTAAAAAATGTATACTAAAACAACTATATATTCACCGCATGTTCCCTGATTGCGGTGAATATTCACCTCGACTTCGTCTCTGCAAATATTCATCGGTAATCACTTTCACTTCGGCGAATAGTAAGAGTTTTTTACGTTCAAAAACCCAATTAATAAAGAGTTAAGTTTTTTTTTTCTGTGAAATGCATTTGATGTGACGTTAGAGCGATTGAAGAGGGGCAGGAATTTAAACGTCGTACAAATTATTATGGAATTATGGCATTGACGAAGAAGGACGTTCGCGGAGAAGTCCAAAGAAAATTCAATATAAGTAGGCTCCTAAGTAAGAATGACAACGTGTCTTCCATGCATGCATGGTAATGAATTACGGCAAATTTGGATAAGGCATAGCACGTGAACATGAGTGGACCGGCGTAAAAAGTGATCCATTGAGCGCCAGCGCTATCTTTTTAACATTTGAATGAATTACACTTACATCACCAACATTCATAGCAATGTCTGGGGCATTTAGACATTCACCAAAACAACCGTTCGCATTACAACTACTTCTCGGTTTGTTTGGCCGAAGACTCTAAAATATATATAAACAACAAATTTTTAGTTAAAGCAACAAAGGAAAATTACCCATTCAAAAGCCTAAAAATATTGAAAAGATATTATTGCGGTTCGGAAACATTTCCGTGAATTGTTAGCATATTTTTTTTGTAATACTTAATTATGCATAATAAAGTCAAAAACACTGAAAGGCGCTCCATCTATTCTTCAAAAATTGAAAACGGGTTAAATAACTGTGTGATAAACCGAGAATAAAGTAGCTTTACCATTGGTTGCCAGAGAGTTATATCAAAGGTTGCCAGTTGACAATTGTGAGAAAATGGTATCGCGTTCTTGATTGGCTAGTATGCATTTTGAAGTGAGGGTTCATATATTATAATACGTTAAATACTTACGATGTCAGATGCATTATAATTGACATAGGAATATTCGAAGTTGGCTGGACTTGCATAGATGTCTAAACAATAGCACAAGAAAGTCTTTTAATCTTTAGGAAGAGAAACACATATCCATTGTACTTTTTATGTCGTACATGTAATTTGTCCTATACATTGTGCATGAAAACAACAGAGTGCATATTTTAAGATTGGTTGGAAATGTTAAAACATATAAACTGATGTGTTTTTATTGCAAGTAATTAAATTTCCACTGCCTGAATGAACATTTCCCCCCAACAATCGTGCATATATATAAACGATAACCTAGCATTGAATAGTAAAACATCTAGTCTTCGAATCAATAGATAAGTCTTACTGTTTTATCAAAACTTCTGCACACAAATTATGCAAATTACTTACCGTCCTCGAATTTTATTGCCAGGAAGTTCTCTCTGAGGCTGGTAAATGATGGTCTGTGATCTGCGTCCACCATTGTTAACTGAATAAGCACTTTAATTGATTCAGGAATTTTTGGATGAAGTTCGAGTCTGTTACCGCTAAGGACCTGATGGAAGAAAAGGATCCGAGGTTACTAGAAGGTATATCAAACAAGAAGGTACATCTCTGTCGACTATGCCCTGTGTTTGAATAGCAATAGCGCGCCATCCGACTTTGAAGCTTTATATGTTCGGTTCGGTGTATCCATGTTTATACGAAGACACAAATACCGCCATTACGGCTAACGATTTCAGATAGTTGATATCAAAATTGTACCAATTTATAGCTTTTGAAAGTCAAGAGAGATCGTATAATATCAAATTACTCAATTTTCTGAACAAAACCACGTCTTACGTTTGTAATGTTACTCTGAGTGCATATATAATTCTCACCGGGCAAGCTTGAAAAATATGCCTGGCCACGGTGGGAATCGTAGGTTCGATCACTGGAATACTAGCCCAATGCTCTGCAGTGGCGGAAATCTTGGTGGGGCGTGGGAGGGGGCGCCCTCCCCCCCCTTCACGAAAAATTGACGAATTTTCGGAAATTTTGACCAAAAAGAGGGCGAAAACAGTCTTTTCGAGTGCAAATAGGGGGGTACGTCGGAAATGTGAAAGTTTTGTCGGAAATTTAGGAGGCTTTGCCCCCCCCCCCCCGAAAAAAGTGAATTTCCGCCACTGATGCTCTGCCAACTGAGCTACGCGGTCAGGTCGGTTCGAATATGTGATATTTCGGAACTGAGTCTAGTTCCTTCGATATCAATGCAATCTAATGATCGAGATTTTTTTTTTTCGTGGCCAGGCATATTTCTCAAGCTTGCCCGGTGTGGATATACACTCAGAGAAACATCGCAGACATCATATTCACCCGAGTACATAATGTCAACACAGAAAATAATTATGATTACTCGATTGCAGACCATTGCATACTCAGTTCCGAAACATCACATACTCGAACCGACCTGACCGCGTATAGCTCAGTTGGCAAAGCATTGGGCTAGTATTTAAAAGGTCGTAGGTTCGATTCCCAACTTGGCCAGGCAAATGTTTCAAGCTTGCCTGGTGTGGATAAATATACACTCGGAATAACATCACAAACATCATATTCACCTGAGTACATGCACAGTGCCTTAGCAAGCTCGATAATTTGGTGGGGGGCTCATATTCATATATTCGTGTTCTGCGTTATTAATTTCTTTTGAAATTGATTGTTTTTGTGGTCTGTGAACAAGAATATATAAATATGAGCCCCCCTCCCCCTCCTAATTATCAAGCTTGCTATACGGCACCGCCACATAACATCAACGCAGAAAAAATCAAAACCACATCTACCAAGAAATCACTAATTAGCTGGTTGGAAAGATGTTGATGGCATCCACTCAGACCTGTCCAAGGCATTTGATCGTGTTCAACATCATATGCTCCTCTGCTTCTCTTGAAAAGTGTGACACACACCTTTGACCACTAACTGTGCTCTGACCTAGGTGTCATCGCATCTAAAAACCTACCCTGGGCTAACCATATTGAAAGCAAGTGCAACAGGTCCAATTAAATCCTTGGTCTAACTAAGCGAGTGTGTTCTAGAGACGTTGTGGATGCCAATACGCAGGAGCTTTTCTATTGTGCTGTTGTACGACATAAGCTTGAGTACGCGTCGTGTGTGTGGTCACCTCACTCAGCCAAAGCACGCAAATTAATAGAAAACGCAGAGCATTGAAATTCATTCTTGCCCTCTTCGGGATGTTACCGACAGAGACAAACAAATAATATCCTTAAACATTCTCTCACTTGAACGCGGACATGAACTTTATGACTGATCAGTATTATATAAGATAAAAAACAACCTTATTAATTCCACGAACATTTAACCAATACCTTACACCGGAAACTAACTCCTATGCGACACACAACTTCGACCCTAACGAATGGTCGAAACAAAATCATCTGCAATAATCAAGAATGTTTACGACAAACCTATTTCTCGTGTACTGTCATCCTCTCGAACAATATACCACCAAACATCAAAGTCGCTAATTTCCTGAAGAGCTTGAAGCACCATCTACACTCTTATTACAAAGCCAAACTGTCTACCAACATACCAACTTAGATAATTGTACTCTAAAATTTGTTCTGCATTTGTTATCCCATATGTTAAGTTGCATGTAATCTGTGATATATTCGTGCACAATTGCCTTAGTACCTCTCGTTATCCATTAATTGTTAACGGTTTGAATATCAATTGGAATTTAGTTTCTGTTTTCTTTTCCTGTCACAGCATTTTCTAATTATTGTTATTGATATATCTCTATCTAAATGTACATCGCTCATGTGAGTGACAAAATGAATAAAAAAAATGAAAATATGAACTAAGTATACATTTCGCCAAACATAACTTCGGCCCCTTGCGACGTATCTTCTTGGTAATAGCTTTGTTTGACGCATTTTACAAAACAGTATTTACAGTGTTATTTTCAGGCTTGTGTCTCCAAATTTACATCTTGTATTGCCGTATTTAGATGTTCAGTCTTGAAAAATTCAAAATAGATATTTCTACTCGTTGTATTCAAGCAAACTACTTTCTACATGAAAGCACTTCAATGTAAGAAGTATTTTACTAATATGGATTTGGGCGAATAACGAAGAGTTTAGAAGATATTGAAGTTTTTTTCTTAACAGGAAATTCCGAATGTTTGTCCAAGGGCGAGTAAATGCATGATTGTTTTGGTTTGTGTAATGTTTTGACGGCATTGGACCCCCGTTCAAAAGGTTATTCGGTAAAGATTTCAACGGCGTTTTTCGTTCTAAAGGGGATAGATACTCACTGAGATATTTACATAACAAACAATTGAATCATAAATATCAAATAGGGGGATGGCCGACAAGGAGGTGTTGACCTCAACACTATTTGTTTGAGGTGGAAATTTTGAGATTTAGAGGCGTATTTTTGAACAAGTATTACTTGCAAAAAAAATAAAAAACATCTAACTTATTCAAAACAACATCTAATAATCTAAAGAAATTTTTCATAAAGTTACACAACTGCCGTTGGTATGGCAACATTGTCGCTTTAATATGGCGGATATTTTGGTTTTAAAGTAATTTATCTCGTGAACGACATTGGTAACCTCCAAATTCTATTTCATAAAATGATTTCCCTTGGCATACTCAATTATTTCGACAATTTTGTTATTTCTAAACAAAAGTGCTATACTTACAAATTCTTCAACGTCTTCGTCACGATCCAAAGACAGCCCACTTGGCATGTTGATATATGGCTTGCCACCAAAGGTGAAGATCTCAGACAACAATATACCAAACGACCACACATCAGATGCGTCGCCAAATTCACCAAACTGAATTGCTTCAACAGCCATCCAACGCACAGCAAATTGATTCGCTAAATCTTTAGTGACAGATGTTGAAGAGCTCTGTTGACGACTTAAAGTATTATTTGGCGACTTCGGGCCAGAATGAGAAAGACGTGCAAGGTGAAAGTCGCCAAGTTTGGTGAGCAGTTTTCCTTCTTCTATGAAAACAAAACAATTCTTGGCGCACAAATCACGATGGATTATATCCTTTCCACCAAGAAAAATCATGGCGTTACAAACATCGAGAGCAATCTGGAGTAATTCTTCGGCTTCAGGCGGGGTGGGAAGGATTGCAATGCCTTGAAGGTAGGCCCGGAGATCGCCTTTTGGCGTTCTCTCTACGATCATATGCATAGGGGCTTCAGTGCGTGAGCCGAAAAGTCGTACAAGGTTTGGACATGGCACAGCATTCAAAACTTGGAGAATTTCGATTTCTTTTCGTAGAGGAACTGTCCTTAAAGCGTCTGTGTTTAGCAGTTCTTCTTTGGAATGTTGGTGTAGTTTCAGCAAGCATTTTTTCCCACTCATTAGTGCATCATAAATACTGACCCGTGTTTGGCCCATACGAGCTCGTGTTTCTGGAAAGATCTCCAAGACTTTATCTCTATATGCTGCTGATAGCTGATGAATGGATAAATTCTCGATAAACCGTTTTTCATCACCTTTGCAGTTGTCTGTAATGAACTGCTTAAAACTGCTCGGTGTTGCAACAAATACAGCTCTCTTGCATAATTTGTCGAGATTCATCAAGATAAGCTGATCATCCTTGGTTGTCGTAGACTTATTTTGAATCCATGTTCGAAGAACACCGCCACAACCTTGTTCCCCTGTAAAAACCTGCTCAATAATTGCTGAAAAATAAGGAAAAATAAAGAAAAAACAGATTTTTGATAGCGCGATGTGTGTTTGGTTTTTTGATAGCATAACTACATCTGTGGCATAAGGACTTGAGGGTTGACTATGTTCATATTTTAGACCTAACCGCATTGTTCTGAAAATGACAATGACAACAGCAACGACACTAACACTGGCAATGGCAATGGCAAGGAGAAAGACAACGACAGCGGCAACAACAATTAACAATAAGAACATAATCCGCTTGTAGGCCCAAGACCCGGTATTTGCATGCAAGACCCGGTATTTTGTAAAACGCCCCTTTTCATAACACGTCCCATTCGCGCGTCAACTGTCAAAAAGAACCAATTACAGCAACCCAAACATTAACAAACAAACTCGCATTATAACGTTCCGGGGTTTTCTCTGCTTATTCAGAACAGAAACAATGTGTAAGTGGCTGCGTTTTAACTCCAAAAAAAAGCAAGTAACGCAGTCAGTGATTGACAAATTCAGTGCTCATTTTCAACTAAAATCGGAACAGGCAAATTAGGACAATTTCAACAGAAAACCTGTCTCAAGCTACAAATCGTGAGGGAAGTCGTGCGACCACAGCACTAATGTGTGCTTCGCTGTCGCCATTGTTATAATAAACTGTCTCGCTTATCAGATCGTGTGTGCAATTCTTGTTGGCGGCGGAAATTACGAAATTTATTTCAGTTATTTCATTTGGTAAAGAACTCTAAAAAAGAAGAGAGCGTTCAGAGTCCAGATCGTTTCGTTTCAAACGGCAATTACCGTCTTTTGTTTCGATCTCTCAGCGAAGCCTTGCAAATTGCAAAGTGTTTTGAATAGGCTTAGATGCAACTGCCTCTAAATCTTCACCGTGAAAAGCGCTGTTTTCATCAGTGCAAGATCTAGAACATAGTCAACATGAACCAAAAGATAATTTTCTGGATGGACATATAACATATCAAGTCTATTTGAAATTAATGAAACTCAAGTAAAGGTTACTATAGTTTAGTGAGTTCACGCCAGTCGTAATGTTGCTATTCCAACACTTCACAACAAGAAATCCTCATTAGCATAACGGCAAAACATCTCTTCCTTCAAGTAAACAATAAACGTCTGTTCCTGTTTCATTTTTAATCGAAAAAAATGATAAATTTTCGAATTTTAAGCTTATCGAGAACTTTTGTGATAAATCACTGATCTAATTATAGAATCCAACAGCAAATAACCAATCAGAATGCCGCGTTCGTGGGCGAACGCTGAAAGTATACAAAACACCGGGCCTTGCAGGCACACTATTCGTCCCTTGGGCCTGCACGCGGGCTAATAAGAATAAAGAGAGACTATTTCTAGTAAATTTGAAAACGACCCACCTACCTTTGTTTTTTGAAGTCCTAATGAGCCTAAGCAACAGATGATAAACTAAAATCTCAAATTGCCATTCATAATTTGAAATTTTTAAAAGGCTCTTAACTTTGTTGGCGCTACACCGCTCACGGAAATCTGCAATCAACATCTGTATCAATATAATTGGTTTTGGATTGCCTTGGAACTGATGAAACTGTTAAAACAATGAAGAAGGATACCAATAAAACTGACGCATATTTCAGATATGTAATAAAGTGAATCTGGAACCTGGAATCCCGCAAAATTCACCCTTTGCAATCCGGAACCTGGACAGTAGGATCCAGAATCTAATTTGTTTACGGACTCTACACTCGAACTAAATCTAAATAAATTGGAATCCATTGACTTTATCGCAATGGAATTCGGAATGGAGAAGTCAAGTCGCCTTCCATCATGGGCGTACCGGGCATAGGGGGGCGGGGCGGAGGGGGCGGCAGCTCCCCCCAGTTTGTTGGGCAAACAAAGCCAGTCGGGCAATATTCGCTTCACAGTCGGGCAATATTGGCTTATTATAAAAATAAACGGGACAAATTCTGTCATTTTTGTGGGAAATTCTGTCCATTTTGTGGGAAATATGCTATCTAATAGGAATTTTTCGTAATAACTTTTCTCCCGCCCCAGTCGTCAACAATTTTGGAAAGTTTGTCCGTAAAATTTTTTTCGACAAGTCAGGCACAATCCGAAAAATCTGGCAAATTTTTTTCCGCCCCCCTAATTTTTTCCTTCTCGTACGTCCATGCCTTCCATCTTGAATTCCTTTACATAGGGCGAAAGAAAGGCATGTTTAGCAAACTCAGCGGTCAAAAAGGCCCTCCCCATAATTATAGAGGATTAAAGTAATCTTAATCATGTTCAGAAAGTTGAACGTTAAACATTGTGCATAAATACTATTCGATGTAGCTTACCGAAAGTCTTCAAAACCTTTCTTAAACCTACCTTTGGTAAATCTTGCAAAAACACCAAGCATACATGAAGATCCAGCCAGCTGCCTCCATCGCTGACCGCTCTGCCAAGCTTCATAACTTCGTCCTTCTCCAGTCTGCTATTCAAAAAGTTTTCACACCTTTTGATGCGCTGGCATAGCGATTCTCTTGAGTCTTTTTTTCCACACGACTGAACAATTCGTTTAATACTTTCCCGGGCAACATAAGTACCGTATCGAAAAGTATTTCGTCCGCAGTGTTCCTGTCGTTTTGCAAAGCATCCAGGATTCTGTCAAATTCTCTCATTTCTGGTTGTATTTCGATGAAATCTTGTTTGCTACACTTGAGAAGGACTAACGTGATGAGCCAAGCGTATGTCGTCATCCGATGAGATTTAGCCTTAAAATGGTCTACTTTCATATATTGTTGAAACGACGCGCGAAGAATTTTTTCAGCTTGCAGTATGTTACCACATCGAATTCTTGTGGAATCGGAAATGCTCAGAAACATTTCATTTAGAAGAGCATCAAGCGCTCTCTTTACTACATGAGGACTGCTGCAGCAGGCAAGCATTGCCAGTTGGTCAAGATTGCCATCCAGTATTGGTGAATTTGAATCACTTTTCTTTAAAAGATGAACGATAAGGAAGGTTTCTTCATCTGTGCGTATTTCGTCGTGGGTAGTTTCAAACTTGTTTATGAATACTTCTGGTCTGTTTTTAAAGTGCGTTATTCTCTTCCTAATTTCTAAGAAAAAAAAACAGTTTTCAATACCAAAACACTCTCTTTATAGGTGAACGAAAAGCTTGTAACGTACTTTTGTTAAATTGGAGCTGCCAAATCAATTCGCTATTTAAATGATATTTTAGAGATATCGCTTTTCGAAAACTTGTAAGGACGAAAACCTGTAAATTTATGCTTCAAGAAAATAATTCTCCAAAGTGGATGAAACTCTCTTTCTTTGCGAAAACAACATGCTAACTGTATAAGTTAGTTAACTTTGCATGTATACATTATTGTGGAAAGAATAAATAAATAATGAAATAAAAATAAATAATGTATATTTTGTTTCGAGAATGAACGCCTGGATATCTGTTGCACTGGTCGCTACATGGGAGAGACGGCGTTTTGTAATGGTACAAATAGTTCTTCGGCAGAAAATTTCCAAACAAAATTTGATTGAATTTCCTCACTTTCCTTATGTCAAGGTTTTATTCCCGTTTAAGTCGATAGCTGAAGAAAAAAACAAAGACAGGTAAAGGAGTGAGGACCAAGAACCGATCCCGAGGCATTCATATTGCTATACATTTCTATGGATACGAAATGTTTCACATTATACACAGTACCATTTGAAATTGTTCTTTGGTATTCGTTTCTGTACAAGTAGTCGTAAGTATTTCGCACTTCTCTCCTGGCTTGGTCCAAATTCTCATAGGTGTCGTTTTGTGATAAACTTTCTCCCTCATTTTTTTCAGCTCTTATTCCAACATTATTGGTAGCGGAGAAATATTCTTCATCTCCAGACTTGCTTGCGCACTCATGATCCAATTCATAGGGACTGTCATAACATTCAGAATATTCATCATTTTGAAATGCCGGTTGAGAATGAGAAAGGTGGGAGTCATGGGATTGCTCAGTTTCGAATGCTGATTGAGAATGTAACTGCGCGAGGTTCTTGTTGTGGTCATCCGGTTGGAACGATATGTCACAATCATCAACTTGGGAGGAATATCCTGCGGCACCACCAGGATTATAGTCACTTACCTCCGCATACAGTTCATCGTCAGGCGGAGTATCAGGTGGGACGTTGTCGGGTGGGACGTCTCTTCGATTTCTTGGTGGGGGTATGGGACGACGACGCTGCTCTAGATAATTATTAAATATATATATATATATATATATATATATATATATATATATATATATATATATATATATATATATATATATATATATATATATATATATATATATATATATATATATATATATATATATATATATATATATTATATTGCTTGGTTGTTGAAGCCAAAACGAGTACAGTGCTCGATGCGGGAAATTCGCAGAGCTTAATATGTTGTTCAAAATGAAAAAAATTAAAAATAAAAAATTTTAAAAAATTTAATGTGCTGCTACTTAAGTTTCACGTATACCGATCGTCAGACAGCCGGTATACGTGAAACTTAAGTAGCAGCACATTAAATTTTTTAAAATTTTTTATTTTTAATTTTTTTCATTTTGAACACCATATTAAGCTCTGCGAATTTCCCGCATCGAGCACTGTACTCGTTTTGGCTTCAACAACCAAGCAAGTTATCTATATATATATATATATATATATATCTATATATATATATATATATATATATATATATATATATATATATATATATATATATATATATATATATATATATATATATATATATATATATATATATATATATATATATATATATATATATACACTGTAAATTTTAAGGAGTTGAATCAACTCTAAAAGTGTCATTCTGTCACCGTTTTTCGTGACAGAATAACTCTTTTGGACTTGATTCAACTCCTTAAAATTATATATATATATATATATATATATATATATATAGTTTAAGATTTTGGTTTACGAAACACAAACAGTGCTCAATACCATATAGATAGAGCGTAATATAGTTTTTCGTTTTACCTCAAAAACCACAACAGTCTGTTTCATCCGTATAGGAATCATCAGGTGGTGAATAATTTCGAAATTGTAGGTTGCTTTTATGCTATCGAAAGAATGTGCGGAATGCGTGTAGGCGAAACAATGCTTAGGTGAAACAATGAATGCTTGGGTCATTAGGTTTTGTTAACGACCTTGTTTACTCGAAACCGGTTTTTGTGACGACATTTGCCGAAAATTTCGCTTCTTTTATTGAGTAAATTGTCTTTGTTTTATGTCTTTCAAAATGCAAAATTTTTCTTCCAAACATAAATTGCAGCGTTTTGATCCCCCTGTGTACGAAATAGCGTGTTTTAAAATTGACCATTTGATGGTATAATCCTGATTGTTTTCTTTTAATTTCCAAATATGTTTCGAAAGTTCCGTTTTGTTTGAGTCTTTTTTATGACGAAAAGATGAAGTGTGATTAGCGTAACGTTCCTTAAATGTAGTCGCTGTCATACCAATGTAGTGTTTAGTGTCGTTCATGTTGTTCGTTGTGACTGTTGCTTTGTAAATAATGTTGTTGGTCATGCATTGTTTCGGTAGTGGGCAAGTGTTTTTGTTGTCGCAGTTACAGTTGTCAGTTTCCGTATTCTGTGATTGACTGTTCCTAATTATATGTGCGTTGTGTTTGGTGATTATAGACTTAACGTTGTTCATGCAACTGCAGCTTACTTTTAAAGTGTTTCTGTTAAAAATCTTGTGTAGTTTGTGCTGTAGCGGGAAGTGTTTGTCAATTAAACTTAAGAATTCCCGTCCTATGTTCGTGTTAACACTCTTACTAAATGGTGGGTTGAACCAAATTATGTTGCGTTGCTTATTCCTACGTGTCCGTTGCGGTGCATTCTCAGTGTACGTAAATTCATGATCAAAGTTACTATGTGTAAGAGCGTTCTGGTAAATAGGTGTGGATTCCTTAAATGTTTGTTCGTCCGATGAGAGAAGTGCAATGCGTTTGTTGATAGCTGTAGGTAATTGTCTTGTAATGCTTGGTGGATGGGTTGAGTGTCTGTGGATGTACAATGGATCGTCATTGGGTTTCCTGTATGGTTTGTGTTTTGCGTTGATCAGGTCGAAAGTAACATCTAAAAAATTTACCACGTTCATATTTACTTCGGCGGTGATTTTAAGGTCAAATTGCTCGAAAATTTTGTGTAGCTCTTTTCTAGTTTTGTCTAGTAAACGGGCGGATTTGCTTTTTATAATAGCCAAACCATCATCTCTATAAAGTCCGATGTTTTCCTTGCCAAACCTCTTACCTAAGTGATTTAAAATGAAAAGACCTACCAGCTCACAAATTTCAGCGCCGTCGAAACTACCCATAGTGACGTCAAATAAACTGTTGCTTCCGTCTTTTTTTGTCCATAATTTGCCGTTGCCGAAAAGTAGAGATTTTCTTGCATATTTTATTATTGAAATATCGTTTTCGGTAATAGTAGTCAAATCCGAAGCCCAGGCCAATGCTTCATTTAAAAGTTTTTCGGAAATAGATGGGCAAAAATCCACAATATCAAATGAAATAAAACTGTGCCTGTCTTTATCGTTTATATTGCCAAACCATGAAATTACTTGTTGCGTATTTCTCCATTGATTTGAATTTAGTTTTTGTCTCAAATTGGAATTAATTTTATCTAAAATAACCTTTCTTAGTTTTCCGGATTCGCTTTTTGCGGGATTAATTAGTCGGCATTTTGGATTGTTTTCGAAATTTTCTTTGTGATCTTTTAAAGATATAAATGCTTCGCGTTTTTTCATTCGTTCAATTCTGTCGCCAATTCCTAACTTACTCGCAATTTCTTTCAATTCGGAGTCAATTTCATGTATGAAGTCCTCTGATCCATGTTTGTACGTTTTCGTGATGTTATCATGTAAGAGTTCGTTGTATGTGTTCAGTGACGTTTCGTAAATGTTTCTAGTTTTGTCCACGAAAATGAAAATGTTGGGGGATGAATTAATTTTCTTCAAATCGTTAGCCAAAGATGTCTGAAATTGGTCTTTAGGACGCCGGAATTTTACGTTTTCAATTAGTTTTATCAAGTCGTCTTCGAAAGGTTTCAAAAGTGGAATTGAGGGAGGTGATTTGTTAGACGAAAGGCCGAAAAGGTTGCTTTGGTTTTGAGTCGTTGATCCTTTTAGGAAGAAATTAGCTTTCCATCTCATACGTTTTGTTACGCTTTCCACTTTTTCAATCAAATTCTTTAGGTAAGCATCCTGTGATGGTATAGGAATATTCTTTAGTGAATAATCGAATCGAAATTGTCGCATGTTTGAAGTAGAAATAAAATGAATAACGTAGACACGCACATATAATTAGGAACAGTCAATCACAGAATACGGAAACTGACAACTGTAACTGCGACAACAAAAACACTTGCCCACTACCGAAACAATGCATGACCAACAACATTATTTACAAAGCAACAGTCACAACGAACAACACGAACGCCACTAAACACTACATTGGTATGACAGCGACTACATTTAAGGAACGTTACGCTAACCACACTTCATCTTTTCGTCATAAAAAAGACTCAAATAAAACGGAACTTTCGAAACATATTTGGAAATTAAAAGAAAACAATCAGGATTATACCATCAAATGGTCAATTTTAAAACACGCTATTTCGTACACAGGGGGATCAAAACGCTGCAATTTATGTTTGGAAGAAAAATTTTGCATTTTGAAAGACATAAGCAAAGACAATTTACTCAATAAAAGAAGCGAAATTTTCGGCAAATGTCGTCACAAAAACCGGTTTCGAGTAAACAAGGTCGTTAACAAAACCTAATGACCCAAGCATGCATTGTTTCACCTAAGCATTGTTTCGCCTACACGCATTCCGCACATTCTTTCGATAGCATAAAAGCCACCTACAATTTCGAAATTATTCACCACCTGATGATTCCTATACGGATGAAACAGACTGTTGTGGTTCTTTGAGGTAAAACGAAAAACTATATTACGCTCTATCTATATGGTATTGAGCACTGTTTGTGTTTCGTAAAACAAAATTTTAAGCTATATTTGCACCCGGTAATCGGTTGTGCACTTTGTCTATACGTTATTCATTTCATTTCTACTTCAAACATGCGACAATTTCGATTCGATTATTCACTAAAGAATATTCCTATACCATCACAGGATGCTTACCTAAAGAATTTGATTTAAAAAGTGGAAAGCGTAACAAAACGTATGAGATGGAAAGCTAATTTCTTCCTAAAAGGATCAGCGACTCAAAACCAAAGCAACCTTTTCGGCCTTTCGTCTAACAAATCGCCTCCTTCAATTCCACTTTTGAAACCTTTCGAAGACGACTTGATAAAACTAATTGAAAACGTAAAATTCCGGCGTCCTAAAGACCAATTTCAGACATCTTTGGCTAACGATTTGAAGAAAATTAATTCATTCCCCAACATTTTCATTTTCGCGGACAAAACTAGAAACATTTACGAAACGTCACTGAACACATACAACGAACTCTTACATGATAACATCACGAAAACGTACAAACATGGATCAGAGGACTTCATACATGAAATTGACTCCGAATTGAAAGAAATTTCGAGTAGGTTAGGAATTGGCGACAGAATTGAACGAATGAAAAAACGCGAAGCATTTATATCTTTAAAAGATCACAAAGAAAATTTCGAAAACAATCCAAAATGCCGACTAATTAATATAATCCCGCAAAAAGCGAATCCGGAAAACTAAGTAAGGTTATTTTAGATAAAATCAATTCCAATTTGAGACAAAAACTAAATTCAAATCAATGGAGAAATACGCAACAAGTAATTTCATGGTTTGGCAATATAAACGATAAAGACAGGCATAGTTTTATTTCATTTGATATTGTGGATTTTTACCCATCTATTTCCGAAAAACTTTTAAATGAAGCGTTGGCCTGGGCTTCGGATTTGACTACTATTACCGAAAACGATATTTCAATAATAAAACATGCAAGAAAATCTCTACTTTTCGGCAACGGCAAATTATGGACAAAAAAAGACGGAAGCAACAGTTTATTTGACGTCACTATGGGTAGTTTCGACGGCGCTGAAATTTGTGAGCTGGTAGGCCTTTTCATTTTAAATCACTTAGGTAAGAGGTTTGGCAAGGAAAACATCGGACTTTATAGAGATGATGGTTTGGCTATTATAAAAAGCAAATCCGCCCGTTTACTAGACAAAACTAGAAAAGAGCTACACAAAATTTTCGAGCAATTTGATCTTAAAATCACCGCCGAAGTAAATATGAACGTTGTAAATTTTTTAGATGTCACTTTCGACTTGATCAACGCAAAACACAAACCATACAGGAAACCCAATGACGATCCATTGTACATCCACAGACACTCAAACCATCCACCAAGCATTACAAGACAATTACCTACAGCTATCAACAAACGCATTGCACTTCTCTCATCGGACGAACAAACATTTAAGGAATCCACACCTATTTACCAAAACGCTCTTACACATAGTAACTTTGATCATGAATTTACGTACACTCAGAATGCACCGCAACTGACACGTAGGAATAGGCAACGCAACATAATTTGGTTCAACCCACCATTTAGTAAGAGTGTTAACACGAACATAGGATGGGAATTCTTAAGTTTAATTGACAAACACTTCCCATTACAGCACAAACTACACAAGATTTTTAACAGAAACACTTTAAAAGTAAGCTACAGTTGCATGAAGAACGTTAAGTCTATAATCACCAAACACAACGCACATATAATTAGGAACAGTCAATCACAGAATACGGAAACTGACAACTGTAACTGCGACAACAAAAACACTTGCCCACTACCGAAACAATGCATGACCAACAACATTATTTACAAAGCAACAGTCACAACGAACAACACGAACGACACAAAACACTACATTGGTATGACAGCGACTACATTTAAGGAACGTTACGCTAACAACACTTCATCTTTTCGTCATAAAAAAGACTCAAACAAAACGGAACTTTCGAAACATATTTGGAAATTAAAGGAAAACAATCAGTGAATTTGTACCAGTGCAAGACTACAGCAATCTGCGAACAATTTCATCAATCATCACACGGTAATCCTTCCGGAATGAATATTAAAGGCTGTTTTGACACACAGTGAACACACCTCGGAACACACAGAAGCTCGTGTCCACCCAGAAACGAAGTTTTCTTTCCATGCTAGTGCAAAAATTCACCATTTTCCTTTTTTGTTCTATAAATCTTTTCTGAATCTCTTGAAACCTCGAGGCGTAAACTCAGCAAAAGCCGACCGAACAATGACTGCGCAGAGCGAGAAATCGATAATATGTAAAAAAAAACGCGCTTGACCTCGTTTCATGTCGGTATAGTCCTCACTCCTCCTCTGCGTAGATGCTAACTTCCTTAGTTCTACAATATGCAAATGTCAGCGTAAAACAAGGAAAAATAATCCCATCAAACACGAGTATAACTAAGATCAGTAACAAGTCCCTGGTGGTAACCGAAAAAGAGAAAGATTTAGACATATGGATCACGGACACGTTAAGCAGGTCTTACCATACCCACGATCGCTTGGATTCCTGCGTAGGACTGCAACGGAAATTACAGATATTAAGATGGCGTATCAGGTACACTGCACCTCTCAATTGTTCGCTCAACGTTAGGTTACGCCACTCAAGTCTGGTCACCACAATCGATCGACTTAATTACGAGGACAGAATGCATCCAAAGACGAGCTGCAAAGTTCATTCTGAAATTACCATACGTGTGCGGAGAAACGTACAAAGTGACTAATCTCCTTAGACTTACTACCAATCACCTACTGGCACGAGTACCTTGACATTATGTTTTTCTTTAAAGCTGTAAACAACATTATAACTGTTTCGAATGAAGTCCTTCGACAGCCAATTATCCCATCAAGGCTCACTAGAAACTCGGTTGACACCAACGTGCTCTTGTTCCGTCGTCGCAAATGTAAGACGCTGACACACCAACGCTCTTTCCTCATCAGAGTAATAAGAACTTACCACTCTCTGCCAGAAAGTCTAAGGCAAAAATTCTTTCATGATCACTGGTGCGATTTAGAACATTGTTGCTGGACTATTATCACAACGCTGTCAAGACATCGTATGACGTGGACGACGCCAGAACGTGGAGAACAGTCTGCTTGAAATGCAACACATCACGCAAACTCATGCAACCATTAACGTGCTGCTATTAGTACTGAATACACTGTATACACTCTATCCATTATCAGTTTCGACTTTCAATTTATATATTAGTTATGTGTTTTCTGTATCAAAGGGCCCACAGTAATCGGTTTTAAGCTGTTGTGGTGTCCCCGCCTTTTTGTTGTTCTCAACTTTATGTTGTTGCATGTCACCTTTTTGTGCAACCTTGAATAGTGGGAGGCTCGGCGTATTTGCTGCGTTTCGATAAGTTTTGTATAGGACTATGCCATGTTTTAAGCAATTTTCCATATTTTCCGATGTTGGGCTCATAAAATTCAAGCACATTAAATGAATGTGTATGATTCTAAAACTAAACCATCCTAGGTGTAATTTCGCAATCATGTACGTTGCGTTGAGGTTTTCGCGTTTCGAGGTTCGACAGAAATTGTTGGAACTACGTGTGGTTTGATTGTGTAATTATAGGCGAAGCTAAATAAATTAAATAAATAAATAAATAAAAAGCATGCAATATATATGAAAAGTAAATACACAATTTTTGACGTTTTTCAAGATTTTCTACCAGTAATGCCGTCAAGGGCGCCGTGATGGTATAATGATTTCACTTTCTTTTCTAGGAACTTGCCTCCTTATCTATGACGATGATGGCCGGGCATTTATAATGGTAGACTGACACTATTCAAAAATCATGTTTTCGCTCGCTACTCGTGTTTAAATAAATGATTACAAAGCCCAGTCGAACAACAACGACAACGACGACGACGACGACAACGAAAAAGACGACGACAACGACGACGACGACGACGACAACGACAACAACAACGACGACGACGACGACGACGACGACGACGACGACGACAACGACAACGGCAACAACAACAACAACAAGCAACTCTTACAGATTTTCAAAAACATTTGCCTGGCTCTTCGCGGAGATTGAAAACCCGTATTAAGGGTGGCAAGAAGGTCAATCCATACTTTTCAATTCAAAAATGCATGTACCTTATCCAACCTCGTTCCCAGGCTCTTTGCTCTTGTGAAGCAAAGACCCTGGTCGGGGCTGGTCACGTGACCCCGCAGATTCTGCGTGGTAAATTGAATTGATCTCAGGAAGGGGTGGTAGAGGAGTCTGTTTGCTACGTTTGGAAAATTGCAATTTTATGTGTTATAGTTTCGGGTGATAAAAATGTAATTTGCAACAAGAAATCGTGAAAGGAATAGTTTTAAATTCGTATTCATAATGACACAACTTCCTGCTATACTGAATGTCATCAATAATAAGTGTTGCCGGTATATTTCAAGCGACAAGCTGGATCATATTTCACTTCCAAGGACTCCACACGCGCCTGGCTTGCGACGTTGAGCACGCATCGCCGTAGAAACATATAAGTCTTCCCAATTCTATACCGACTGACGATCAAACGATACTAAATGAACGATATGGTTGTTTATTGTTGAAGTGTATACTTTCCGATATTCAACAAAGCCAAAGGATTTATTTTATAATGGAAGATTTCCCAAACATCGCTAACTGTGTGTGTAAACAATAGTGCTATCTTGCTGTGAAAGCACACGATTAAAACCGTTTATATGGACTGTAAAATTCCTTTCATTTACATTGCTGAAACTCAACGATCAAGAATGATTATGTCGAAGACTCGAAGTATAGCTATCTGTCATCAGACGAACACCAAGACCACTGTGCGTTTCCGTGCGTGCGGTACATATAACTTGAATATTTAGGACGATATATGCACCAGATTGCACCAGACACTGGTATTGTACTTCATAGTAAATTATTTCATATTTTGTGTATTACAGTAATTTACAGCAGGTACATTATAAACCTTATAAAGACGTTTCATTCCCATTGCCCATTCAGTGCTTTATATTTGAATAACCCGACAGCTTCTTTCGACTTGTATAATGCTGCTGTGCGCAGGGGCGGATCCAGACCGATGCCAACGATGCGAATGCATCGGTCAAAATTGAGAAATCATGTTGCTTGAAATAATATGTCGTCAATACTTAGTCAAGCACTCAGTAATAGAATATCTTTGAATCTCTCCAGCTATCAAACCGCAAATATTTGCTTAAACTTGACTCCATGTGACTGTCCATGTCGGGAATACACAATTTAGGATGAAATCCAATTTAAATTGTCTCAATAACAGTCGAAATTGTCAAAATAAGTCCAATATGCGACGTGCGATCGCAAAAGTATTTTCTGTTATTTACTTTTTATTTTGCGACACTTAAGCGTGAATAATTTCGCGACAAAATATATTATTTTTAACCGCATCCTTTGACGTCACAGTAGAAAGCTGATGCATCACCTACGTCACGGTAGATTTTGTTTGCATCGATTTTCAGCCATTTTGCATCAGTGAATGCATCGGTCCCGAGTCCTTTTCCGCGTAAAATCTACTGTGACATCATCAAATCTATTGTTTTAGAGCCCTACGTCACGGTAGATTAGTCCGCTGAGCGATGCATCGCATGCAGATTGCGGGCGCTCGCATCAGTTCACTGATGCAAATTTCAAAATCAAAATCTACTGTGACGTAACGAGGCATTCGATTCAAGTCATGGCGGCAAGGATATGCAAACACTATATGCAAATGAACAAATAATGCGAAGAAATATCCCTCGAATATGATGGAGAGCAATTAAGTTACAGTCGAATTAATTACCAAGGTTTGGAATGAATTTGATCTTTCAACTGAGCAGTGAGCACAAGAATTGAAGTATATTTATACTGTGAGAATGTGAGATGCCCACTACGGCCACTAGGGCTCTAAAGTAAGTGGAATTTATGTATATTTTACATTGTAGTACATTGTTAATTGTTCAGTTCAAGAAGTGCATAAAGTGGAAAATTGGCTCCACAGTTAATGTAGATTTGTATGTATTTATAACATAATAATTAAAGTTTGTGTCTATTTGATACTGCTGTTCATACCAGGAGGGGGGTTGTGAGGGGGGTGGGGGGATGAGGTAGTTTGACATTTTAGACATTTTACAGTATTTACAGAGATTTGTTTGTCTGGAGGCAAACCAGCCCCATTACCAAACTTGACAGCTTGCTTTACTGAGGCAAATTTCATCTCTGTTTACATGGGATTTATATAACCTGTGCCCATGCAGACCTTCATTTTTCTCACAGCTGGCGGGCAAAGAAAAATGAAGACCTGATAAAGTCACATGTTATTGGGTGTTTGTGTCCTACAACTGCCTTTATGGTTGTAACTCTGATTGCCGGCTACTTCTAGCATGAGTATTCATGCCATATTTAATGTATTTTTTTGATATTTTGGTTGGTGCTATATATAATTAAATAATGATAGATTAAATAGTGATTGTAACTATATTTAGCTTGTTGTTAAATTATGTGAAATAATTTGACATTTCGCCTGGCACATTTTGATTGGATACCGGTACTAAGAATAAAACTTTGGTGTGGGTCAAGACTTGCATCAGGCTCTGTACAGTATGTAATTACAATGCATAATAATATTGCAGGTTAATTAACCCATTGAGTCGCATTGCACCCTGATGCACCCTACTTTAGTATTTTACACTGTCTAACGCCAGACGATTTTACTCGTCAAGGGGAGAGCGCTGGCGCTTAATGGGTTAATGAGCTGGATTTCTAATAGTGATGCAATATTGGTTAGAAAACATTACATTTCATTTTATATGGAAATGAGCTGGCATGCCTCATGACAAGAGTATAATTGCTTTGCATTGCCTGAGTTATTGGGCAATTACTGTACACTGGATATTTTGCAAACAAAGATCATTACCTGGGCGTGCTCGCCTACCATAGTTTGGTACATATGCTTTGTTGGTGCAAATATAATTTGATATAAGCTGTATATGTCATTCTGTTGACTTTAATCTTAGAATGATAAAATGATGGACGTTATAAATACTGTATATAACTGCATGTAACTGGTGTATATAGGTTATAATTATGAAATTTGCTCACAAAAGTGGTATAGATTTAATTAAATTATATATATTTGTAGTGCTTAATTCTCCCAATACTATGTTTTGGATAGCCAGCATGGCTCTCTGAGGATTACCATTGATAAGTGTACGGATATATTTGACGAAGACGTGCATTTATATAGTAACACAGGGAAAATATTGATCAATACTACTGCACAGCCTTTCTACATTGACATCATCTTAAAAGAGTACTATATTAATATATTAGTTGAAAGGCAGGCAAAAGGGGACTCAGGCTGATAGAAGACATCTGATGATTCAATTATGTCATCATATATTGTTTATCATTGTACAGTTTGGTAGGTTCATTTGACAAACAATTTTCAACTAAGATAGTTCATTAAATCAATTTACACACAGTATCACTATATATATATATCTATTGATTTAAAGTTTGGGGTCATGTGTACTATAGTTATACTTATAGAATTTTAAAACTCAGTGCTTTTTGTGTGTTAGTTTTACTGGTTTCCTGGTGACAGGGCAATATTCTCAGTAATTTAGAGTGTGGTCTAGTCACCATGCAAATATGCAATTTACATCAAAGGCATCTATTGCTAGGGGTGAATAAAGTTGACATACTGATGCCAACAACACTGTCCACACAGAGTAAGGTTAGCAGCATAAGACAAAGTTGTATATAAGTTTACCAACTATAGCACAAAATACCTTTATGCATCATTCTAATGCTAAAAAATTTTACTCATGGAACATTGCAAATTAGTGGAAATGAATAAGCCTCAGGGAAGGTGGTTAAGAAACCTAATAACACTGTCTTTTGAGTCCAACATTGCAACTAGTGGATCACACTGTATACACCTTTGTTACACGTATGTGTGTATTTGCGTTGTCGTGATTTTTGCCGAAATGTTTTTCAATAGAAAAGTTAAGGCTACAAGAAGCACAGTAGTAAGTACTGACTATTTTTTAATAGAGATTTATGTACCGCTGCTGCTATTACACTTGTACAAGCAAATATTTTTTCTTATATGGAAAAATTATGTTGTTTTTGCGATATAGGTTCAATTTTTTACGTGCTTTCCAAAAATGCAGCAAATAATTTTGTGACTCTGATGTATGAATTGGAACAAAAGAGTTTGCTCAGAACGCAGGAAATCGCATTTCCGAGGTTCTAGATTTCAAAATTTCCCGGGGGAGGATACCCCCGGACCCCCCGACAAATGCGAGTTCTTATGTATGCATCAGTCAGCTCAGGAGCTGGATCCGCCCCTGGCTGTGCGTCATCAATATTTAAATCAACTTTAAATAATCTTTATCGTATACTCTATAAATGACATTTTAGCAGTTTCACCAAACCATACTAGAGGCAAACAACCTATCTATCCATGGAAACTTTAACAGGCTTATTAAAACTCATTAATTAAGTAATTCTATGTGCTGGACTTCGTGCGCATATATGCAGTTTATGAATTATGGATATATATCCCTGATAAAACGTAGGGACACTTTATACCAGATATAATAAAAAATACTTTGCTAAACCTTTTCGGCTATCATTCCTTTGCATTCAAGGGGCGAGGGTGAATGGCTATATAATTCATATCGGAGATTCTGTGCAATCTGATTTTGGCTTCAACAAACAGATTCTCGTGCAGACAAAAAAGGAAATGCATACAGTTGTGAATTGTCGTATAATTCTTTACTGTTGATCCCAAACAATTTTGTACATGTACGTTAACACTCCTTCCTACCTTGTGTTGAATATAAACGATAATAACCTTTCTAAAAAAATCTAGAGCACTATGTCTATAAACCGTTTTAGAATCAATAGAATGGGCATTCAATGTCTATTTGGCTAGTGTCCAAATATGTAACGTTTGCTGTAGGACCAGCAAGGCGCAGCGCCTACGACCTACACAGTCGCTTTTGAGACCTCTATTTAACAAAATTTATACCTTTTCCATATGATAACAATTCAATGGCACATTCTAAGAATATTATACGTATCTGAACCAGAGCCAGATACAGAAACGTACGCGTGAAATGAAACTGCGCCCTAACCCCGCGAGACAATAAAAGGGCAAATATTTCCAAGCATATACGATCATACGTTTTCGTTGCTTGATTTTCTGACTTGTTTGTTGCTATAAGAATCTACAGTTTAGCATGTTTGTATAATTTGAAAGCAAACAGAAACCAATTTAGCAAGTATTTTGAAGTATATATGATTCTCAAAGATGATTGTATAGAACGGTCACTCCTTGCAATCGAAGTGTGAGGTGCGGAAGTGGAAACATGTAATTTGATACTTTTCCATCCCCCTCTTAGGTTATCAATTTTCTATGGTCCACGTGACCAGCCCCGACCAGGGTCTTTGCTTCACAAGAGCAAAGAGCCTGGGAACGAGGTTGGTACCTTATCAACCTGTAAGCATAGCAATTTAGTAATAAACGTCGTTCATCAAGTAAATCAATTGAGCTAAGACAGATACATATTGACAAATGACAATATACAATATGTAAAGTATGACATATATCAACAATATCGTATTCGTTCACTTCGGTGTCATCGCAATTTCTGTAATAATTAAGTATTTTAAAACAGGATTACTTGCACTTTAGGTATTTTAGAAATTATGACGTCATAGTACGTTTGTTCGATACGATCTAACGCCAACCCCACGCCAACCTCTCAGTAACCGTGGAGGCAAAATGCCCTGGGTACGAGGTTTCACTCACGCACGGTGAACCATAGCCATGCGCCCGCGATTACTGATGAACTTTAGACTTTGCTAATGCTTTCCTTTCTCCGGGTGTAAATAGCCGGGCGGAATTACTACTCTCGCACAGGGCTTACGCCCGGAACGGCGCTCTGCGCCGTTGGCTCGTTTGAAAAAGAGTTATGTCGGAAACATTGGAACTTTTCTAATTGCAAAAATCCACACATTCTGAAAATAGTGTGCAAACTGGTTTACCATAAATTAAGGCTACAGGACACCCATTTTGGCGTTTTGCGGAAAATCGCTACTGCGCGCTTAAAGTCTGTCCGATTTTCATCAAATTTTCACCAAATGTTAGTCAGTGCATGCAGAATATGATAAAGTTGTAAAATTGACAAACAATAAAATAATGTAAGAATTATTCAGGAAAATCTTAAATCGCGGTACCTTAACGCTTTTGAATTGTGTTCCTGCTGGTTTTAAGATATATTTATGAAAATATCGTTTTTATACTGTAAAATAGTTGTTCTAAAAAATTGTGTCATTCCGCTGATATGGCGATTTCTTTGACGACTGCAATATATTTCTGAATCGTTTGAGTGAATTGCTCCTTATTATTAAAATATCCAAAATTAGAACATAGCCGAACAAAAAGTTTGCAACAGACGTCTTTACCTATGTCCTGTTAAAAATTAAGAAACATTCGTTGAAAGCCACAGGGGAACGATTCGTTTGAAAATCAGCAATCGCCGTAAAATGTTTTGGGAGAAAATTGAATTTGAATATTACATTTTCAATGTTTTTCTAATTGCAGCAAAATGAACTTTATTGAATAACTCTGCGAGGTTACAACATTTTTCGTTCAAACTTTGTCAGATAATAGAACTAGTCTAATGCTTTCATGAAAACCAATAAAAAAATTTTAGGCAAAATTATCTCTCAAAGGTGTTCTGTAACCTTAAAGATTTCAGGTATGTGGCTAATGATCTTATGTTCATCTAAATTGTTTATATAATGCTTGATGCACACCATTGCACCTGAGAATATATAGAGAATGATACTTGGCTGCGCGAAAATACCAGATTTCATTTCGAGTGTAGACCATGATATCTCAAGAGTGAGCGCAGCGAACGAATGAGATACCATGTTCAACACGAGAAATAAATCTGGTATTCCAAGCATTATGTATTTTGTTATTATATAAAGGACAGTCTTTGAAAAGCGATAATTTTTATACATAGCGACAATTTTCACATGTGAAACTATCATAAATTATCTCACATGTGAGATTATCAGTTTTATCAGCGCTCGAAATCCTTATCCACTATATTTTATATAATAATCATAAATAATCAATGGCATCATTGTAAACAAACACAATACAAAAGATAATTTATTCTTACTCTATAACTTTCCTCAAATTTGCATGGATGCTTGGCGATTAACTGACAAGATAATCATCACTTACAACTTGTGGAAAACATCACTGTATTTCTTATTTAGCTTATTGTGGCAAAGCTTTCGATCCGTAAGCCCATCAACAGCGCTCACACTGACGAAGATCTTGGGCTGACGAATTGAAAACTTTAATTACCCAATAATATGTTTGTTTTTCGCAACACAAACCAAGATATATGTAACATAATTTCTTCTTCACTTAATTATTCTAATAGCGCAGATGTTACAACACAAACGAGCGATGCCGCGTTCTGATAATATATGCATAATTGTTAAAACAAACTATAATGATAAAATAATGAAGTCTTCTTTCTGAGACAAAAACAAAAGGCAAGGATGGAACTAGTCATTTTACTCAACACAATTTTACTCTGTATTGTAAATACAATTTTCATGTTAACGGGAATATTTCTGAACTCAACAGTCATATTATGCTTCTGGAGATCTGGTCAGCTACGAAATAAATTATGTTATTTTATGATCCTCGTTCTCGCTTGTTTTGACTGTGCTGTGGTTATCATCACACATCCTTTGATAATGTTGTCAACCATCTCATGGTGTATCATGGAATATGAAATATTTCACACAATCAACTTGAATATATCTGCCATATTTTACGGGTCATCCTTACTCACTTTGCTGACAATGAACGTCGAACGATATGTAGCGTTAACTTATCCGTACTTTCATCAACGATCTGTCACAAGAAAGCGACTAGTTGCCCTACTTTTTCTTCTCGAAGTATTAGGTTTAGTTAAATTTACTTTATCTTATAGAGATTTCGTCTTCCCTGCTCAGGTGGCGCCAGCATGTTTTCTTGGAATCATGTTTTTTGCATTGTTCTTCATAAACTACAAGATGTTTATTATGGCAAGACGAATAAGAAAAAATGATAATCGTGTAGCTGCTTCCCTAGGACAGGGTGAAGGAGACTATCATGCTACCATGTCCGCACTAGAAAGTAAATTAACTTTAAAAAGGATCTCTACGTGTCTTCTTGCTGCGCTATGTTTCTTCCTCTGCTGCTGCCCAGGTCTGCTGCACAACTGCGTACTCCTGGTCTCCAAATCTCTATTAAGTACCGACGTTGTTCTAGGTTGGGGCCTCTGGTCAAGCACACTTGTCAGCATGAACTCGACATTTAACTGCCTTATCTTTTTCTGGAAAAATACAACTTTACAAAACGAGGGAAAAAAGATATTGAAACGAAAAAGGCACCTTTTCATGAAACCAAATAAAGTTGTAGAACAAACTGTACAGAGACGCCACGAAACTGAATTATAATCATGTTAAGGCCTGTTTCCACTACTGATCCCATATCTTTACAAAGTGACTTGAGTAATTTGGGGAACTGGTCAACATCTTCAGGCCTTGTCTTCAACCAAGACAAATGCAAATGTCAGCGTATAACAAGGAAAAAGAATCCCATCAAGCATGAGTATAAGATCAATAACAAGTCCCTGGTGGTAACCGAAAAAAAGAAAGATTTAGGCATATGGATCACGGACACGTTAAGCTGGTCTTACCATACCCACGATCGCTGTGCAAAGGCAAACAAGATGCTTGGTTTCTTGCGTAGGGCTGCAACGGAAATTACAGATATTAACATACGCCGTATACAGTACCTGTCAGTTGTTCGATCAACGTTAGATTACGCCACTCAAGTCTGGTCACCACAATCGATCGACTTAATTACGAGGACAGAACGCATCCAAAGACGAGCTACAAAGTTCATTCTGAAATAACCATACGTGTGCGGAGAAACGTACAAAGACAGATTGATCTCCTTAAACTTACTACCAATCACCTACTGGCACGAGTTCCTTGACATTATGTTCTTCTTTAAAGCTGTAAACAACATTTTAACTGTCTCGAATGAAGTCCTTCCACAGCCAATTATCCCATCAAGGCTCACTAGAACCTCGGTTGAAACCAACGTCCTCTCGTTCCGTCCTCGCAAATGTAAGACGCTGACATACCAACATTCTTTCTTCATCAGAGTAATAAGAACTTACCACTCTCTGCCAGAAAGTCTAAGGCAAAAATTCTTTCATGATCACTGGTACGATTTAGAACATTGTTGCTGGACTATTATCACAACGCTGTCAAGACATCGTATGATGTGGACGACGCCAGAACGTGGAGAACAGTCTGCTTGAAATGCAACACATCACGCAAACTCATGCAACCATTAACGTGCCGCTATTAGTACTGAATACACTGTATACACAATATCCATCATCAGTTTCAACTTTCAATTTATATAGTAGTTCTGTGTTTTCTGTATCCAAGGGCCCACAGTAATTGATTTTAAGCTGTTGTGGTGTCCCCGCCTTTTTGTTGTTGTCAACTTTATATTGTTGCATGTCACCTTTTTGTGCAACCTTGAAAAGTGGGAGGCTCGGCGTATTTGCTGCGTTTCGATAAGTTTTGCATAGGACTATGCCAAGTTTTTAATTAAGCAATTTTCCATATTTTCCAATCTTGGGCTCATAAAATTCAAGCGTATTAAATGGATGTGCATGATTCTTAAACTAAACCATCCTAGGTTTAATTTCGCAATATATCATGTACGTTGCGTTGACGTTTTCGCGTTTTGAGGTTGGACAGAAATGGTTGGGTGTACGTGTTGTTTGATTGTGTAATTATAGGCGTAGCTAAATAAATAAATAAATATATAAAAAGCATGCAGTATATAAGATAAGTAAATGCACAATTTTTGACGTTGTTCAAGATTTTCTACCAGTAATGCCGTCAAGGGCGCCGTGATGGTATAATGATTTCACTTTCTTTTCTAGGAATTCGCCTCGTTATCTGTGTCGATGATGGCCGGGCATTTATAATGGTAGACTGACACTATTCAAAAATCATGTTTTCGCTCGCTACTCGGTTTTAAATAAATTATTACAATGCCCAGTCGAATTGTAATCAAGACCCAACGTTTCGACCACTCCAGTCTAGTGTCTTCATCAGGAGTGACATTACAACAACGACAACGACAACGACAACGACAACGACAACGGCAATTGCAACGACAGCGACAACGACAGCAAACAACAACAACAACAACAACAACAACGACGACGACGACGACGACGACGACGACGACGACGACGACGACGACGACGACAACAACAACAACAACAACAACAACAACAACAACAACAACAACAACAACAACAACAACAACAACAACAACAACAACAACAACAACAACAACAACAACAACTCAGACAAACTCGTATTAAGGGTGGCAAGAAGGTCAATCCATACTTTTCAATTCAAAAACGCATGTACCTTATCAACCTGCAAACATAGCAATTTAGTAATAAACGTCGTTCATCAAGTAAATCAATTGAGCTAAAGACAGATACATATTGACAAATGACAATATAAAATATGTAAGGTATGAGATACCTTTTTATAGGAAACAAGACGCTCTACGGAGCGTTAACTCGCTGGGGCTATACAAATACGCACATTATTGTACATGATCACACACGAATACATAGCGGAAAAGTCGAAAACGAGCGCGAAAGGCTTAACACAGTACTAAAATGCGTAGGCTGCACGCAGGCTACCCTATACCCTACCCCCTATCCTACACTACACTACACTACACTACACTACACTACACTACACTACACTACACTACACTACACTACACTATTCATTCTTTATTTCAAATTAGTTTACAGGTGATGGGTCTTGCTTAATAGTCCTAGTCATTATAACAATTAGTGCCATTAATGGTCATGTAAATATCAAAATGGTAGATCGTGTCCGATATAAATATCGTAGTTTATGCTAGATGTTCATAGCTAAGAATATTTATTACTCTAGAAGGTGGTGTACCGCATTTCTCAAAGAATCTGCGGGTTTGAGATTTCTCTAACACATCAACGTTACTACAAAAGTTATAAAATTGTTCGCAATTCTTGAAAGTGTCATTGGGAATTTGGTCATCGTTAAATTTGTACTGTAGGTGGTCTTTGACATAATTTTGAATTTTTTCCTTGTTGGTCTGGAGATCCGCAGCACACGTTTTATAAAATTCATCAACAGGATCAAGATCAGACTTCGACATTCAATTACATGAAGATGGGCAAGGTAGGAGGGAATAGAATCATGGCATAATCTGCATGTGCCGTTTAAATTCATGAATTCGGCATCGATGGCGTGAGACAAATATCCGTTTGAAAAGGACAGTTTTTTAGGAGTAAGGCCAAAAGAATTTGTACGTGGATCAAAGTCACTAGCCGGCTCATAGTCGGAATCAGAAAACAGCTCCTCTTCGTCAGATTTTTCATGACTAACTGACAAATCCGGATTAACATCGCTCGCGTGACTCTGTTGATTACTCTCGAGACTGTGTTGATTATTATTACACTGCGGTGAATTATTAATTTTAACTTGATCAGCTTTGGGGCTTATATTTTCACTTGTATTCTCAGATTTCGGGGTAATACTCGCTTTAGCTTTAATATTAGCCGTATCCACCGATTGAGGACGATAGAGATCTTGTCTATTAACCAATTTTCGAGGCGATTTGAACAATTTAGTGCAAGTCCCAGGCGAGTTATTTGGAAAGTTTGCAATATTTTCATTATACGCACGCCGTGAATATATTGGCGATTCTTTATGACTATCGGACCTGTTCGCAGATTTATAACCAGAGTCCGCTTGATAACTTAGATTATGGCGACGATAGGGTGTAGAAAAACTTGCAGGACTGTTTGTTGAGGAATTAATGGCGAAATCAGTTGAATTTTGGTTGTAGATTGACGAATTTGAAACATTAATACGAGAATGCTGACTAGACACTTTCCATTCCAGTTTCAAACAAAGTTTCTTGCCCGTAAACGAAGTATTCCAAGACGGTTGATCGAGGTTATATGTAGCTAGGGAGCTAAGGACTGATTTAGGAAATACATCAACGTTGACACTCGTATATACTTGGCCACAAAGGTCCCATTCGGCTTTGAATTTGACATATTTAGTCGCGACATTAATATCCCAAGTTGGTTGACAACGAATATTAAAACTCTCGATAATGTTGACCGCTTGAACTGGTATAGGCTAATAAGAACATTTGACATAATCTTCTGGGTTCGGAGAATGAATTTGAGGGGTATTTGGCGTAGGGAGAAGTCCAGCTTTGGGCGAATAAAACATAGTTCACGATATTAATATATTTCGCGAGTAATAACAACAACGTGTTC
>CACRXK020004160.1:0-32908 GCA_902702795.2 Paramuricea clavata
TATAATGAGGAAATTAATTCCATCTCATTATATTATTCAGCCTTGATAAAGCATATGGAGGCTTTCTGTCTGATTTGACCCTCATGCATGTAATTGTTTGGGAATGCCTGATCATTAAGATCACAACATTTGTTTTGAAGCTTGGCCTTTGAAATCTAAACCCAAAGCATTATATGTGTGTTCACAATGTTCTTGGGATAAGAATGAAAATCAAATAAAATATTTCAACTCAATTAAATTCAGAAAATGTTAATTAATCATGGAGGTCAACCAGGTTATACTCAGGGCATTAATGGCTAACACATAAGCATTTAAATTCCAAGTGCATACGATGTTGACATTCCTTGTTTTTCAGACATTCTTTGGGTCTTGTACTCCCTTTAACTGTTAAATATACTGTATGATATTGACATTTGCAAGAAAGATCTATTGTAGCAACAATAACTATTGAATGTTTTGATGGTAAATTAATGGATATGGTGTATTGAGAGTCCATATTATTAAATTAAAGTGATTTTAAATATCTGTTTCACAATCGAGGCAGCAATTTCCTTGCGACAGTAATTCATAGTATAAATACTTCTATCGACCCATTCGTTTTGTTGCTTTGTATATTTAATAGATCTCCTTTACAGTTCAACCAAGGTTCTTAGAGCTAATTTGAAGACAATTTCAAATTTATTCAATATTTTTGGCCACTTAAACAGATTTTTTCATTTTAAAATAGATTTTTGTTCTTTATTTCGGTGTTTATGCAATATTGACGAATATATATTGTAGCTAAAGCGATCCGCAATCGCACCCCCCTGTATAGTATTTGCTCCGATATATCACGTGACAAAATAATCCACAATTTGTGGATTATTTCACCAGCCTTTACCAGGGCCTTTGCTGCCCTTCGCCTCCTTCCTCAAAAGGCCCTGGGGACGAGGTTGCGTTTCACACAGGTTTCACACTGACATTTGATACACGACATACCACAACTCATTGCGCGCATGGTCCTTGTCTTTAAAATAAATACACCAAAAAGCGCTTTTATCTCTCGGCTCTCGCTAGCAATCATAACCTATGAATCTTGAAGCATAAATGTGCCAAATACCGGTAATGACCATAAAAATTGGTGAAAATTCTTATAGCAAATAAATGAAGATGGATTCTCTAAAAAATTATATCTCAATTACCATAATATAAAAATTTTA
This sequence comes from Paramuricea clavata, assembly GCA_902702795.2. Lineage (NCBI taxonomy): Eukaryota > Metazoa > Cnidaria > Anthozoa > Malacalcyonacea > Plexauridae > Paramuricea > Paramuricea clavata. The sequence continues at coordinate 1,200 of CACRXK020004160.1, forward strand.
TGGTTTAATTAACATATCGCATGTCATAACATGTGATGGCATTTCATGTCACGCAAATCTCTACATCATTTGCATGGACAAGAACTTCTACCAAGACGTCCCTTAAATCTGGCTCCATATCCGAAACTAGCTTTAAATTTTAGTCATTTAGAATAACATCCCAAATTGGTCCTGTACTTGGCCAAAATAGCGATAAGTATGAGGGTCAAAACAGCACTAAATATGGGACAAAAACGGCAACTAAATACCAGGACCAAAACAGCACCTAAATATGGGACCAAAACAAAACCTAAATATGGGGACAGAAACAGCACTAAATATGGGGCCAAAACAGAACCTAAATATGGGGACCAAAACAGTACCTAAATATGTGGCCAAAACAGCACTAAATATAAGGCCAAAACAGCACCTAAATATGGGGCAAAAACAGCACTAAATATGGGCAAAAACAGCACTAAATATAGGGCCAAAACAGCACCTAAATATGTGGGGGCCAAAACAGCACCTCAATTTAGGGCCAAAATTGCATTAAGAATAGGGGCCAAAACGGCCCTCGAGGTGCCAAAATAGCCCTTGTGATCCATTTTGGCCCCGGTTTCTTATTTTAACCATTAACATTCCAATTTGGCCCTGTACATGGCCAAAACGGCTAGAAAAATAAGGGCCAAAACGGCCCTGGTGTTCTGTTTTGGCCCCTAGTGTTCTGTTTTGGCCCCTGTTAGAGCCAAAACGGCCCCGGTTTTGAAAAGCCAAAATGGTCCTATGGTGCCAAAATGGCCATTCTAAAATTACTCACCTGCAGGTTCATATTATCTTTATATATATATATTATATATATATATATAATTCCTATACGGATGAAACAGACTGTTGTGGTTTTTTGAGGTAAAACGAAAAACTATATTACGCTCTATCTATATGCATGGTATTGAGCACTGTTTGTGTTTCGTAAACCAAAATCTTAAGCTATATATATATATATATAGTACTATATACACACAAGTTGGGTAGCCCACTATGCTAGAGTGCTCAACACAGAAATTATGGAGCGAATTATATTTTGGAATGTGATATTCAACTATATAAAAACATTAAAAAAATTTTGTTCATTTAATGGCAAATTGGACTATAGGTCCAAGACATCTAAACATTGCCATTAATGCGTTTGGCATTAACCACTTTTTTATTCTTTTATCTTAAAGTATACATAATCTTTGACTTAAAAACACGATGATCTACTCGAGGAAAATTGGGCAAAGGGGAGATCTTTGCAGAGAAACTTGACCGTTCGGTGAAATTGGTAGTTCAGAGGCCCTATTTTCATTGTAGTATTTCGTGGCAATTTGTTGGCCGATTTCTAGTTTATATTGTAGAACGAGTTCCTAGTGAATTAAATTAATTGTTTATCCTCTACAGAGTAGTAATAAGCGCGTCTCCTTTTTGTTGACGGATGTTGAATTCATTTTAGACTCTTGTTTATAAACAAGGACTACACTACCGAGTACTAAATCACTGTTTGCAAAGAAATGAGCCTATATCACCACAAAAATTCAAGCTTATTTTTAGAGACAAATAGTTTCTCCATGGATAGAAGTAGTTTTTATGTGGGGAAAAATAGGGCAAGTACGGATTAAAAAAGGTTAATTTGTACTTGTATATCTCACTCCGAAAAGGATATACATATTAAAAACAGGTATATTTGCACTGCGAAATTAAACTGCTGCAACAAAGTTTTTATTTCTCCTTTCACGTTCTTATTCCTAAGCAAACACTTCTAAGTTGGAAATGTCTAAAATTGTGAGCGTAGAAACACTAAAGAAACAAGAAAACGACTTCATAACACGAGTAATTTTGGCAAATTTGATGTTTGTTTTTATAATTCAGTCACGCGATTAACCCGCGCTCACGTGCACTCCACGCTTACGTTTCTCGCGCATGCGTAGACGACAGTCCACCCTGTTTGCGTTCGGCACATGAGAAGCACGACGTTTGAAACGGGCCTTAGAATGGAATTACAATTGACGAGTAGTAGCGTGTTTTCTTGCAGGCTAATGTAGGCTAATACGGGTTAATTAGGCTAAAGTAGGCTAATACGGATTAACTAGTTCTGTCTATTGCAAGCTAAATGCAGTTTAATTCTGTGTAATGAAATTAAACACAGCACCATGTAATCTAATGCAGGCTAGCTAGCTGCCTAGCTAGTGCAGCTATATTCAAATCAGACGAGTGATTTCTATAGTATATAGAGCAGCCTAATCCAGTATAATGCATTTAGTGCAGCTTATGCAGTCTATAGTGCTGTTTGATTCAGTTCCAATCCAGGCTAATGCAGCCTAATGTCTAATGCAGTAATATAATATACCCATGCAGGGTTTAAAGACGGGTTACAGTCCATGCTGCGCATGTGCGATTCTTTTTGTTTTGGTAGACTACTTATCTCTCGTTTCCATGGTTTCCAGTCCGATTGCGTAATATACGCGCGATTCTATATTTGTTGATACAAGGAGCGGGAATACACAGTTTCGAAGAGATTTTCAACGATTTGTGACTTTTATGAAGTGAAATCCGATTAATAACAAATCATTGAAACAATATGAGAAGAAGGAAAAGAATATTACGCCAACAAGGATACCTTTAAAGTGTGTTTATTTGAAATTCAGTCAAGCGCTTCGCCGTGTCGAAGTTATACTGTCATATAAAGGTAAATATTTGTTTTATACATTTGATTATTTCGTTCTCCAGAGTCGAAACTGGGTCTCTAATTCGCTGTGAATTTGTGACAATTTTTAAGCTAGGGCAATTTTATTCATTTGCTGTCTGAGAAAATATGGGATCTCTGAGTTTATAATTCAACTTGTTCGAGACATGTATTGATGTGTATTTGTAGTACTTCACCTCGGCTCAGTACTATAGCTTAATTCAGTCGAGGATAAAACTGATTTCATCTTTATATGGCGAGCTGTTATCAAAATGCTACTGGGATTGAGTTATTGGATGATTATTGTTTTGTAATTCATAATCAGGCATCTCTAGATGAACTTTTTGGTAGCAGCATATATTTGTTTACATCGGACATGATTGTACTGTATGGTTCGTTTTCACATGGGACCCAGTCCTGCTGACCATAAATTCAATCATTGTTGTATATTTTATAGCACTTTTGTGTGATTGCATATTAAAATTAATATCACTACTGCACTGGACAAAAATGTACTATGTTGAATGACATGGCATGATTGTTTGTGAACCTTCAAAAAATGCATAGTGTAATCTTTATAAAGGGTATAAACCCCATGTAAATCTTTTTTTTTGGAAACATTGATACTGTAGGTTCTCATTCATGGAAAAATTGAGGACAATTTGCACATCACCACCACCATATTCATGGCTACACCCACCAAAATCTGGACAGCTGCAACTGTAGACATTGTGTTCCCCATGCCGACAGGAAGAAAATATGTGCTCTGTTAGATCAAGATAACATTGTATATGTAGAATACTGTTGTCCCAAGAAATTGTTTTGAGTCAGATGTTCTAAACATTGCCATTAACCCTTACTCGCACTAGCAATTTTCTTGGCAAATTTCTTCTCATGATACATGTAGGAACATTGATGAAAATACAATAGTAACTGTATTTTCTGTTGTGACATTTATTTGAAAAACATCATGATTACAGTCCTGAAGAAAGTTGCCAGTGTGAACAATAGTTACAATACAAATCTTGTAGAAAGTTGCTGGTGTGAACCACATCTTGGCAGTATCTGTTGCACGGCATCAATTAGCCACCCAGACAAAAGTGTTATTACTGTTATACCTAGTTGTTGTAAAAAATTAAATATAAATAGCATATTGCTTTATACCACACTAATGATCAGATGTTCATACTTTACAACAATATAATATAATAAAATGCAATCGGTCAGTATAATCTGCAGACCAAGTACAAAATGCAGAATAGGTATAAATTGCAGACTGAAATTGCAGACTTGGTATAAAATGCAGACCGTGAAAAAACATATATTTTAATATTTCATACTGTCACAAAGTTCAAATTATTTACAACTTTGAGTTTGCGGTTCATTGTCGTCGATGCATGTTAATGTATATAAGCTTTGTATGCTTGATTTAAAAAGGTTTAGAGCGATTTTCAAAATATTTTAGTGAAAATTATTGCAAAATTTAAGCACAACGAAATCATAATATTACTGCTATACAGCTATAGTCCGGCATAAGCGGGTTTAGTACACATTTGTCGAGGATAAATTGTTCTTTCTGAAACTTATAAAAGTCATTCACTACACAAATTTATTTTTGTGACATGGTTTGTTGTTTCTTTTAGTTTGTGTATCTGGCTCATTTTAGTTCAATATTCTTCTTTACTCGTTAGGTATTAAATACGGTTTAAAATGTCTTAATTTTGCTTACATTTGCTATATTTAGCAGTTCTCACAACTCTTGTGACATAAAACTGACATTTGAGTCTTAGATTATATTTTGGTAAGTCGCATAATTTTGAAAACAGGTGTAATGTGTAGTTTTATATGTTTTTTTCACAGTCTGCATTTTATACCAAGTCTGCAATTTCAGTCTGCAATTTATACCTATTCTGCATTTTGTACTTGGTCTGCAGATTATACTGACCGAAAATGCAATACATGTAATATCATTCATATTGTTAAACATCTAATGAAACTCCCAAAACAAAGCAGATGTAAGGATTAGAGAATTTTTCCCCTGACTATGTTACATGATGGTAATGTTATCTCCACCAAAACTATCAGTATTTATATCTCAATGTGGTATATTTCAGTTTTATCCTTGACTGAATTAAGCTATAGTACTGAGCCGAGGTGAAGTACTACAAATATACATCAATACATGTCTCGAACAAGTTGAATTATAAACTCAGAGATCCCATATTTTCTCAGACAGTAAATGAACAAAATTGCCCTAGCTTAAAAATTGTCACAAATTCACAGCGAATTAGAGATCCAGTCTCGACTATGGAGAACGAAATAATCAAATGTATAAAACAAATATTTACCTTTATATGACAGTATAACTTCGACATGGCGAAGCGCTTGACTGAATTTCAAATAAACACGCTTTAAAGGCATCCTTGTTGGCGTAATATTCTTTCCTTCTTCTCATATTGTTTCAATGATTTGTTATTAATCGGATTTCACTTCATAAAAGTCACAAATCGTTGAAAATCTCTTCGAAACTGTGTATTTCCACTCCTTGTATCAACAAATATAGAATCGCACGTATATTATGCAATCGGACTGGAAACCATGGAAACGAGAGATAAGTAGTCTACCAAAACAAAAAGAATCGCACATGCGCAGCACGGACTGTAACCCGTCTTTAACAGAGAACATATATGTTGCTCTAAATGTACAGTATTGTTAAATTTCATGACAACAGCTGTGCCATTAGGATCAGGAAAGCCATTTGTATCTCTGGCATGCGAATCAAATAAATAGAAGGAATCTGAATGTTTTATTAAGGCCATCATATCACCTTCTAGTATTAACATTGCATAGTTAGCATTTATAAAAGTATTCAACAAGGCTGAATTAATGGTGTGGTATGGAGGTTCAGTTTCACACTGATTAATAACCAGACCTTGGCGATCTTTTCCATAATTAACTAGAAATACATGCATGCAGTAACCCCTCGCCAATATTACCATACATTAAACATGAAGTATTCAGAAATCACCAGCACTGAACGCAGGCTTGCGCTCAAGTGTTGCCATGACAACACGACATTCTTAAATTTTTATTTTCATATATTTTGTACAAAACTGCAAAATAGTTGAAAGATTCGTACTTTTAACTATACAACAATAAATTTCAGAAGTACATACTGTAGGTATATTATTTTGCACTTTGTGAGCTTTGATTTAATGTAAAATTTAACTTGAAACGCTTCGTAAAATGTTTTGAAATGTTCATTCAAGTAAACCTACATTTTGCCGATAAACTGCTTTTACTTAACAAAACATGATAAGTTTAATACAAATAAAATTGTTAGGTAATTTCAGTTCAGTCTTCAAATCAATTTGTTCGCCTTTACATTTTAAGATTTTTTCTCAAATTAAACAGTAAATGCCTCAATGGGCAGACCATAATGGGCAGATCATTGTCTATTTGTGCCTCACAATGGACTGTGCCTCAATGGGCTCTGCCATAATGGGAAGATCATTGTCTATTTGTGCCTCAATATGGGCTGTGCCTCAATATGGGCTGTGCCTCGATGGGCTCTGCCACAATGGGCAGATCATTGTCTATTTGTGCCTCAATGGGCTCCGCTGGAATGGGCGGATCAATGTTCTGCGTCTCAAAGCATGTGTATGTACATACCTCAAAGGGACGTTTGCTCAGCTTGTCTGTCAGGAAGTGATTGCTGACCATCTTCGGTAAGTGATCCACTAACAAAAACTGTTCACGTGGGATCTGACAATTATCCGAAACGTTCAGATACATCTTGTCACCTTGTAATAATATGTTGTCGATGGTGGCCGAGCTCCACTCGGTAACTGGTGTGTTTTGTGCTGTTAACAGCGCTGACAAGGTGCCCACCGGGCACACGACGTTGTTTCAACGTTGAAATTTGGTAGAAAAAAGGTTGCGACGTCGACAACCTAATATCTACGTTGCTCTGACATTGTTTTACAAACATTGGTTCAACAGCAGCCAACCGACATTGAATTAACGTTCATTCATGGTTAAATGTACGACGTCGATTTGTGAACCAATCTCAACGTTGTTTTAACGTGGATTCAATGTTGAATTATGGTTGACGAGATTGGCAACCTAATTTCAACGTTGTTTCAACGTCGAAACAGTAACGTCGATCCAATTTGCATAGTCAACCCTTTTTCAACGTCTATCCAACGTCTGGAAGGTCATTTCCAACGTTGATTCAACGTTGGGTAAACGTCATTTTGCCCGCTGGGTGATAAAGGCACATTGCTTCCCTCAGGACTCATCAGTGAAACGCTCATCAGCCTGATGAAAACCACCACTAACTAATAAAGACATTTTATTTTGCTTTTACAATGGAGAGTGTTTGATAAAAAATATAAATGACGAAAAGCACAATCAGCATTCAGCCACAGTTGATTCAGCACAAAACAAATCAGTACTTCCACCACAGAATACTACAAATCAGTACTTCCACCACAGAAGTCCATCTCCATTGTTTTTTGCGTAAGCTCTATTCGTCATGATTCGTCACTCAGCAAGTACCATACCAGAATGACTGCTTCTGTTTACGGTACTTGCTGAGTGACGAATCATGACGAATAGAGCTGACACAAAGACAAAGGAGATGGACTTCTGTGTAGTATTCTGTGCTTCCACTCTCCCAGAAATGATTTCCTTGACGATGAGTGTTTCCACGCTTTGCATGTAAACTCCACTATAGCTCTGTGGTGAAGCCATCTGCTGTTGATTTTTTACAAATTTTCCCTATATTTTAAATGAGTTTTGTGATTGGCTACTAACCACTGGCTAAAAGGAGCCAATTTCAATAATGCAAGACCATGTGCAAACACATGCAAGTGTGCGACGTGCCGAACATATGACATTGTGGGCCATTGTGGCGTGATCAGTTATATATCGATACTGTATTTTTTTAAAGTGCCTATGGCACAAAATTTCACCCCAAATGTTTATGGTTGCATTGTAAAGATCACTTAAAATGACTTAATAGTTTCTTTTATAGAATTTTGGTAACTTGCTTCCTTTTCAAGATATTCAACTTTGTTTCAAATACAAATATCACTGGTGTGACATCACATCACATCACATAATGAGTTTTCAGAAAAGTATAGTTTTCTTGACTAATACATATCTAAAAAACTTAAAAATTGCCCTTGTATATGTATTAATTTCATAACTGGTAAATAACCCTCTGTATTTGTTTGTAAAAATATTTTATCAAGGTAAAATATTGCGTTTTCAAAATTTCATTATGCAATGTGATGTCACACCGGTGATATTTGCATATGAAACAAAGTTGAATATCTTGCAAAGGAAGCAAGTTACCAAAATTCTATAAAAGAAATTATTAAGTAATTTTAAGTGATCTTTACAATGCAATTCGTGTCATAGGCACTTTAAAAAATATCTTTATAAAAAGGTTAGTTGTTATTTACAATATATATTTACTCAGTCTAAGGCCATATAAAATAAATTACTTGATTCTCATCACCGCCCGACGATATTTTGGTTTCCGTGTTGATATATTTTTGTATTTTGTTATAAAATATAAATTTACTGCCCGACTGAACATCTTCAGAGATTTAGTTATTTTTATATTTTATATTGGAATTTTTGCAATATAAAATTGTTTTATCATTAATATTGCAAAATGTTAAGGGATGCTTGGAATACTGAAGGAAAAAATGGGCTTATATAGCCTTATTACAACGATTTGTGTGGACCCTTATGCATGTTCATTAGCGCATGTGCAATTATCCACTTATATAGCGTTCTTCTATAATATATTTAAGGGCAAATATAAAAAGACCTCCCTCTCCAATTTTTTAAATTTTAAAACTTTGTTTTTATATTTTGACATAAAATATAAAATATAAACCTCCTGCCTCCTGGGAGTTTTTAAAATTTAGCGATGAGAATCAAGGAATTTATTTTATAAGGCCTAAGACTTGAAAAGCTTATTAAAATTTTAATTTTTAAGCTACTTTATCAATATGTACGCAAAATTATTAAATTATATGATTTAAAAAAGTCGATCGGCAGGCCTGTAGTTGGGTTCCCTGCTGGCAGTGGTCTCAATAAAGTAATTGGGGTTGATAAGATCTTTTAATCAGTTGGCATCTGACACTTTAATATATTAGTGTATCATTTCAGGAAGTTTATGATACCAAACGACTATTTTGATGGAGATTTTTGGGTTTGTTTTAGTTTATGAAAGTTTACCTATTCCGGGCCTCCCCCATAACAAACCATTGAAAATATTCAATCTCAAATTATATTTATTTGGTGCTTTTTCTGTAGGTTTGGAAAATACAAATCTAGATTCCGCAGGCCCAGTCCGTGCATACGGTCTAAATTATATTTATTTGGTGCTTTTTCTGTAGGTTTGGAAAATACAAAGCTAGATTCCACAGGCCCAGTCTGTATACATATTCCACCAACTGCGCCAAGTAAGTTTCTTGTTGTGCAAACAAGTTTTTCTAGTTTCCATATGGTACCAAGTAAGTTTCAAGTAAGTTTTTCCAATGGCGTTGTTTCCATGTTAACTTATTTTGGCATGTCAAGGGCAGATAAATATTATATTCCCATGTTTTCCCTCATGTTTTCCTGGACGAATTTGTTTCTTGCTGTTCTTAGGCTCAATAACAAAGTAATTTTCATTGCTACTAAGCACAAAACATGAATAAATAAACGGTAAAGATCTATTCAAAATATACGGTCTAAATTATATTTATTTGGTGCTTTTTCTGTAGGTTTGGAAAATACAAAGCTAGATTCCACAGGCCCAGTCTGTATACATATTCCACCAACTGCGCCAAGTAAGTTTCTTGTTGTGCAAACAAGTTTTTCTAGTTTCCATATGGGACTTGTAAAGTAAACAGCCAAACAATTTTTAATCTTGTGAATCGTTATAAACTTATTAAAATTTGTTCTAATATTTCAGATCGGGAAATTCTCTGCTATGTTCATAAGCATAAGGTTATGCCAGTAATGAATTCAGAAAGATTAAATACACAACTTGCCAGCTCCAAACTGGAACAAATGCACTAGTGAAGGCAATCTGTTTTTCACCACCTAAAAATAAGCCACTACGTTTGGCAATGGGAAAAAGAGCCCTGTTAGCTCATTAAGTTGCAGACTGTTGCAACATTGGCACTCCCCAAGTTGCAAGGAAAATGGCGAATTTTAGTTACTGTCAACTTCTGTCAACTGCTTTTACAAAAATACCCATATCTCAAGATCAATGTTATAAAAAACCTTGAAATTTTGCAGTGGGTTAAAATGATAAATTATTAATCAATTCTATTTTAAATGAGCTCCCACACTTAAATATATCATTAGATTTTTGGGTGAGAATTCTTGGTTTGTGTAAATTTAAGTCTCTGACATTTTGCTTCTTCATGACACCCAACATCTCAAGGGCAATAATTCAATAACCCAACATAAATGGAGAAATATTTTTTGATTCCTGGATTGGTACACATTTATTTTCAAATTAGTTTTCATCTTGTAGGGTATAAATTACAAAATAATGAAACGCTATAAAAATTTGCTTGGGCATAGCTCAGGCACACTCAGGACATCTAGTTTACAATGGAGAACTTGAACTTCAGAACTTGTTGTTCAAGTCCAAAAACTCTGTAACCAAAAAATACAGTGTTTGTACCTCTTTGAAGTTTTTAAATAGCTCAAATATGTTTGGAAAAACACGAAGTACAAAAATTACTAATTAAAATATAAACAAAGGATGAAAAAGGTGAGAAAATTTTAAAATATTTGAGGTGTTTTCAATTCTGACTTTGACAGCCGGCATTTTCAAACGCAGCGTGCGGTGACAAAACAAAAGGCTTTTTATTTCGCTATTAAGAGCACTGAAAGTCGTCAAAAAGAGATAAACACTTTTGAATATTCATCAGGTAAGAATTTTAACTGAAATTCCTTTTGTTTCTGTTGAGAAAACAACGGATTTGTGGCTAAAACGTCGTGCGCGCCAATGTAGGTTTGCTGTAAAATGTCAGACAGGCGGTTTCTTTTGAAATCTGACTCTAGTTTGAAATCTGACTCTAGCATAGATTAAGGAATGAATAGATGGCTCACTCCTTTGATGTTTTTGACGCTGCCGGCGCCCACGCATGTTCTTGCCAGAGTAATGGCGGCCTAGCAAGTAACTGTGGTAAAATGCATTGTAAAATTGACATCGGTGCTACTAAATTCTGTATTTTTATAATTCTGATTTATCTTTCTATTAAACCCGCCAAAAGCGAAAAAATACAGGATTTAATAGCACGGATGTCAATTTTACAATGCATTTTACTACAGTTACTTGCTAGGCCGCCATTACTCTGGCAAGAACATGCGTGGGCGCCGGCAGCGTCAAAAACATCAAAGGAGTGAGCCATCTATTCATTCCTTAATCTATGACTCTAGCTTGAAATAAGTCCTTTTCAAGGACCAATTGTATAAAAATATAATATGTATGCTCAAATAAAATGAATAATCTAATATTTAGGCATTTTAGATCGCTATAAAAGAGTGAAATAAAGTATTTCATCTTTGGTTGTTTGTCAGACGGGAGTAAACACATTGGTGACACTTTGTTGCGCATGCAGTTTTCAAAAGATAAACTGCTAAAAATATAGCTTTTATTTCACCAAATAGCAAAGTATCTTGCAGATATTATTAAAAGAGCTCAAGCGAAGTAATTCCATGATAAATAAGTGAACAATGAGACGAAAAAAGCGACTAAATTACAATTTTGGAAAGTACATAAATTTAATGGCTTCCCGCAAAAGAAGCCATTTCAGAGGAGAACGGCATTTTGTAAACTGCTCTCCTGACCTATTTTAAACTTTTCCTTCAGGTAATCGATGAGTACTTCTTAGAAAATGAGCGTACATTAGTTTTATGATGTGCTTTATTGATTTAAAATTTTTATGGGGGATATATGAAGCGATAAAGTGTATTTTAGAAGCTTTTCAAATCCCTGTCATGAAGGTTCAGAATTCGCACGCGCCAAGTAACAGCATAATTCAATACACTGATTTTAAACCACATTATCTCTGAAATGAGAGCTCGTTTCGAGACAAAGTTTATAGAAACAGATATAGTATTCATTGTAGAGTATTCTACTTAGTTTTAATGCGGTTTTACTCGAAATTTTTCTTGCCAAAAATGTATATACCGTATACGCACATGACAAGTTGAACCTACTGTCTTCTGAAAGTACTTCGGCTAAAATAACAACTTGAGCAAGACGACCAACAGTAGGGTCACGAAAACAGTCGAAATCATGCCATAAAATGCACGAAAAGTTCTTCTAAAAACTTAGTTTTAAACTAGATTGAACTTGCTTTAATGCTATATCGTATTTCATGAAAACATGCCAGGTATTTTCATTCAAAAACACGCTCAAAAAAATCGTAACTACTCACTTGGATTTAGTGTTCATGTTTCTTGCGATTTCCCACTTCACTTTTCCGTTAGATTGAAAGAAATTGCTGTTTTTCTGGCTGAAAATCGCGCGACTTGATTTGGACAAGAACTTGACTTGAAACATATGCACTCTCCCTTATGTTTTACAATATATTTTATATGTAAAACTCTTTAAAAACCTCTTCTTTTTCATCCTTAAAACTTGCTGCAAAGTCCTATCTTGTGACACTTTGCGGTTGTCACAGGTTTTGCAAAAAAATAGAGTTTTAAAATCGAAAATCTTCGCAACCTTCTGATCAATTTTCTCGCATGATGTATCGTTTGAAAGCCCGAATTTTGCACTTTATACTCGTGACCATTGCTAGGCAACCCGATAAACATGCGCTAGACAATCGTGCCCGGAAGTTGATGTGTCATCCAGGGCGCATGAGGGCGCAATGAGACTTACCCCGTTCCCAATTCCAGGGCGCATGGGGGCGCAATGAGACTTAATGAGTTAAGATCCAAAATTATGAATACAATGAGAAGTTTTCTAACGTAGTAATAAAAAACAAAAGCTCCATAAGCACTCTCAGTGAGAAATTACCTTTCGCTTTGAATGATTCAATTAACAGTGAAGTTCTAACTATTGATTCACTGTATACCACAGTGCCAACAGCAACTGGTCACAGTTAGAGCAACTGTCAATGATATTTCAAGGGGTTAAAACAATTAAAGTGGAAAATAAAACATCGAAAAAATCAACAGCCACCCTTGTTGACCCAACAGGTTCCATTATCTGCAGTGCTCTGGGAAGAGTGGGCAAGTTGTGTCCAGGCTAAGAAGACCTACCTATTCAAAAACCTAAGAGTCAAATGCAACAACAACTAAACAAAAGCGCTGTACACAGCCAAAGAAGGATTTATGGTGGGAATGACAGAAGATTTTGAAGAAGATCTAGCTGAACCAGAGCCCACTGTTTTTGAAATGACAACAAAAGAGATAGATATCACAATCATTGGTATTAGAAGTATTTTAACATATTACATATGTGGTTCATGTGGGAAAAAAGCAGTGCAAGTTGGTTCTCTGAAGTGCGAAGCCTGCCAAATGAAACAACGAATAGTGGCCACTAGCAAGCAATGGTGTGCACAGTTATTCGTTCAAAATAGCAATACATCTGAGCACTTAAATATTTTGGTTTTCCATCAGCATTTACGTAAAATGTTCCAGTGCAATGATAAAGAGTTTGAGTGGAATGAAAATCGTGATGAGGATAAAATAACATGTGTGCTCTTGGAAGGTGGCAAAATTAATGTCAGACAATAAACATGTTGATGTTAATTTCTAAAAAGATAGAGCGATAATGGAAAAGTAAACATTTTAAACGTACTAACTTTCCGGTTATGTTATATTGAAATTATTAGAGCTTGTTCACTCTATGCAGACAATAGATACTAAAAATAGAAAAGTGCATTTTTCTCACCAATTAACTTTTGAGTATCAGTTATGTTGCATATTGAACAGAATATTGAGCTTGTTCACAGACAATAAACTGTATAGTTTAGGTAGATGCCTAAAAATGTTATTCCATGTAAAAGGATAACTTTCTAGATACAGTAATGTGTATTCAAATTATTTTTATTGTTGATAGTAAGTGGAAAATGTGTTCTGGGGGCACCCATTGCCTGAGAAATTTAGACCCATATCAGGTGCAAGTGGACTGTGCAGTGAGTGCCCGTGCCTGACATAGAATTGGAATTTCGCAGTCTACCTGACCCCCAGTCTCGACAAGAGTTTGCGCTCAAGTGATACAGGGGTGGATTTGTAGGTGCACACCCCTGTTGGCCTCGGTCAACAGGGGTGCAAAAAATCAAATTCAGAAATATGGCACAATTTCCTTTTTTCAAGTCAAACTGAAGCTCACAATTCATTTCTAGGGTTCTAATTTTCAAAATTTTCTGGGGGCATATCCCTAGGGAGCTCGCACCTTCTGTGCTTGAGTTGTTAGGAACCCAATTCATTTGAATATTCTCCCACCACCCCTTAAAGAATTATAAAGACACACTTGGCTGCTCGCGCAGCCCCCCCCCCATAGAAAAATCTTGCTGGATGCACCCCTGAAGTGATATAATATAATATACAGGGGGGCGGGCATGCCTATAGAATTTCTTGCGTGCTGATAGATAAACAGAAATCTAAACTTTGAATCAAGCCATTGTATATTTCTAGTCTTCTAATAGTATTCATAATATAGTAAGCATATTTGTTGCTGCAAAAGTATTTATATAAACCAACTGACTGGCAAGACTGAATTATAGCCTTGACCTGGTCATTTTTCATCTATGCACTATAAAAGCTTGATTTTCAGTGCAGTACTTTCCACAGTATATAAAATAAACCAATGGCAATCGACGAATGCGTATTTAGTGTAAATTAAATATGTACCTCAACCACAAGGCATTTGTTCGAACACTGACTAACACAATCAAAGGCAGACTTGGCATTTATAAAACCAATGGCAATCAATGCGTATTTAGTGTAAATTAAATATGTCCCTCGACGACAACAAGCAAGGCATTTGTTCAAACACTGACTGACACAATCAAAGGTAAACTGGGCATTTATAAAACCAATGGCAAGCAATGCGTATTTAGTGTAAATTAAATATGTCCCTCAACGAACGACAAGGCATTTCATTTGTTCAAAGGCAAACTGGGCAAGTTGTTTGACTTTGTAGCATAATGTTATTTAATATTTAATAGGAACTCAAGTCTAAACCATAGTCTCGAAACCGTTGATGAATACTTCCACAAATATTACCAGGAAAGTTGTGGCATAACATAAACTGCACTTGTATTAAATACCTAAATTTAAAATTTATATGATCACTTCCTGACAAAGGCAAGCACATGCAAGATGGAGAAATTTTTTAAGGAGTGGATACACTGGAAGCTTCAAAATCTTTGTGATTTCGTTCTTTCATTGCTATCCGAAACCAGCAATGGAAGAGAAAATTAAGGTAAATAAATCTTGCTAATCCTCTTAGATTTTTTTTATTCTTTATGTGCAGACATGCCAACCTAGCTTGGTTAAAAATCGTGAGATTTGTGTTTTTCTTTTCCAAAAAAGCGTGAGAAATGGTCAAAAAGCGTGAGACAACAAGTAAATTGTAAAATATAGACTGTATGGCTTTTTTAAAGTCGTTGCTATCCACAAATAATATTACAGCCGATTCAGTTTGAGCGTTTAAGGTGCGTATTTGTCGCGATCGTTGTTGACGTTGGAACGCGACGTTTCTAGCCGGGAAAACGGTCGTTTCTAGGTGTGCGATGGTTTGTTTCCATTGGCAAAAAAAATACGTTGCTTTGTAAATAGCACAACTTGTACTTTAGCCAATGGAAACAAACCATTGCACACCTATAGAAACGACAGTTTGCCTGGCTAGAAACGTCAACAACAAACACGCACGCTAAACGCTAAAACTGTATATACACAGAAAGAGTGACACAAAGTATAGTTTGCAATGCCAACAAGCGTACAAAATGCCAAATCTACGTGACAAAACACAACTCAATGAACTCATATGATATACTAACATATCATACATAACTTATTGCATCATTGCATGTCTAAAATGGAATAAATGAAAAATGTCAATATATAAACTTCTGTATTAGGTAATTTACTGCGCATCCCCGATGTGCTTCTTGTTGTAGCTCACAGTGGATTTTTTTGAATTTGTAAGCACCTCGTCATCAGGTTTCCATTTATAACATGGTGTCGATGATTCTGGGTATGTTGTTTTCATTGCTAAAATGCTTGATAAGGTACCATCAAGCTTAAGGTTGGAACGACTGTCCGTTTTGTTCTTTCTAACAATGCTGAAAAGCCTCTCTTGTTCAGCATTGCTATGTGGAATAACTAAAACAATTTCTGCAACCTTTGACAGGTTTTTGAACCGATTCTGTGATGTTCCTGGCACTTGCAAGTGAGCTAGATGCCACCAGAGAATGTCTACTCTATGATGAGCAATTTCATTGCCATCTTCATCTTGGCCATCAACAACTTTCGCTTCTTCCCATGCTCCTTGACCAATAGCATCATCAGGCAATGTTTGATAATCTACAAATTCCTCATGCAGGATGTCAGGATTGATACCTTGGAGCAATGTCAGCAATGAGAATTTTTCCAAAAAGAACTGCACACTTTCCCAAGTAGTGTCTAGATGCTTGGGAACATTTACCCACACAGCATTGCACAACACATCATTGCCAATTGGGAATTTATCAAAAATGTATTTTAAAGCACTTTTGAAATAATGATGAGCAGCATTGTGTACTTTGTTGTAATCAGAATCATTTATGGTACCATCATTGCGTAATCTGTTCAGTGTAAACTTAGTGGTGCCTCCCAGAAATAGTGATGTTGACTTTATAAAAATACTTTCATCATCAAGGTCTAGTTCGGTTACCGAATCAACATCTATCAAAACTCGTGGTAGAACAATTCGATTAGCAAGCTTTCTTGCTAGACTTTCCATTGCTGGCTGCACAACATGAACGGTTGGTTCATCCCTTTGAAGTAGAAGGTTAAAATGAGTAAACAATGAAATCGCTGCAGATTGAAAGAGCAGGGCAGGCTCTAACAACGGATTGCCAAACCGATCACATAACCTTTGGAATCGCTGATCAGGAGATTCTTCACTTAAAAAGTATGACTTTAAACTAGGATACCTTTTAAGAATTCTGTCTATGCAGCGCTGTAATGATAACCATCGAATAGACAAATGCTTTAAAACAGCTTGATAGTCTTGATTACAAAGTTCAAAATATTCAAGGAGCTTGCCTTTACGCTTCGAACTTTTGCTAAACCAATAGAAACAATCTATGCAAATGTCCTCAACATTAATTCCCAAAATGTCACTAAAAGCATCATTGGCATGACTCGCAGCAATATGTGCAAGATGACATGGACAGCCTGCAACAAATAGTTCAGGATTCATTTCCAGAAAGCGTGAAGCTACAGAGTTATTGGCTCCTATCATTGTATTAGTATTGTCAATACTAAGACTAACACAATTTGTCCACAGCATTGAGTCTCTGGTGAACGTTTCTTCGATAGCTTCAAATATTTTATAAGTTTTGGCCCCATCTTCTCCTTTTGTCAAGCACATGTCAAAAAAATGGTTAGTAACAGTTTTTGACCGATTAATATCAAATAGTCTAATGCTTACAGGGTTCATCTTAGCCACCCCTGTATCATTGGACCCATCCGTACCAACACTATAAGGATGTGTTTGGTAGTGTTCTATAATGTATTTGTGACACTGAGGGGCAAGCGCTTCATTCAGGATACATGATGTTTTGGTTCTACCACAAGAATATGATGCAGCGATTTTGCTATCAGGAAATATCTCTTTAAAAAGAGGTCCAAGGTGATCCGCAGTAGCTATGGGTAAATTGTGCTGAACGAGAAAGTTTGTTACTTCAGCTTTGATAACTTTTTGTGAAAGCGTGGTTTGCTTGTTTGAATTAAACATATTCATAGTTTTCTGTTTTTTCCACGATGCTACATTTTTCGTATGTAGTTCTCCACAACAATGCTTCTTTACATCACCCAAACCTTGGTGATGACATGTTATGTTTTTTCCACACGGAATACAATGGAACTTGTGTTTAAAGTTGGAAACAGCTCGAATTGGAAATTCTTTAGCCCATTCTGCTTTATAAGCAACTTTATATGTACCAGCACCTTTCCGTTTCTGTGGTTTTGTAGACTTAGCTTGTTTAGAGACATTTTTGTTTTGCTCATGCTCACGATCAGTGTCACTGTCACTGTCTGACACTGACTCTTCGTTGCTCGATGAAGCACATCGCTTTGATGTGGTCGCCATCTTGAATTCGATCTGAATAAATTATCCAAAAAATAATTTATGAAATGTCAAATGTGTCCAATAAATTATAATAATTATTTACCATGTTTATTTATTGTTGGATGGCGATATAGTTAAGTTTTATAATATTATAGCGTTTTTTTCACCATTTTTGACCAGTTATTTCTTGTAACTTTGTTGGTAATTATGGTAAAGCTTTTAATGAAACTTGTGGTGACATTTAGCGTTTAGCGTGAGATTCAGGCATGAAAGCGTGAGACCGTGAGATTGTGGTCAAAAGCGTGAGTCTCACGCTAAAATCGTTGATCATTCGAAGCATTTTTTATTGTTTTGATCATTTTAAATATATAATGTTGACCAAGATATTCATATTCATAACTGCTGTTTTTAAATGTTTAATATGAATATATTTGCATTTCAATCAAGTCAAGATTGTCACATATATAAATACTCGACAGTCAAATGTAGCTACAAATATGAGCACTAAAAAAATGACAGAAATAATCATAGTTTAATTTCATTTTAACCTTGTGAGATTACAAATATAGTATAAAACAATATTTTGTATTTCCCATGAGGCGGCTATTTACATTTTATGTATAAGCTGTATTAAAAACTATGATATTAAATTCCCATCATTCTAATAATAACGCTCATAAGTACACATGAGTTTCCAGCCTAGTCTCATAGTTTGAATAGATGATTAACATCAATTGTCAATTCCTGTTGAAATGATGATAATCTATTTAGGGAAAGCAAATCTCCCACAATAATTAGGCATTGGCTGTGTGAGGCGGTGGGTATAATTTAACATGGTTAGGATTGGGGTTAGGAATTGGGATTATGATTTGGGATTAGGGGACTAGGATTAGGATTATTTTTCCCTTAGAATGATTATTATCATCATTTGAATGGAAATTCATAGATGATGATTTGTTTTATGTCTTAACAGCTTTATTGAATTGAATGATGTTCATATGGCAAGAGTGTGGACAGGACTCAAGGATCCTATGCTAGGCTCTCCCACTTTAATTTTTTTTATTCTTTATGTGGTTTGATCATTCGAAGCATTTTTTATTGTTTTGAATCATTTTAAATATATAATGTTGACCAAGATATTCATATTCATAACTGCTGTTTTTAAATGTTTAATATGAATATATTTGCATTTCAATCAAGTCAAGATTGTCACATATATAAATACTCGATAGTCAAATGTAGCTACAAATATGAGCACTAAAAGAATGACAGAAATAATCATAGTTTAATTTCATTTTAACCTTGTGAGATTACAAATATAGTATAAAACAATATTTTGTATTTCCCATGAGGTGGCTATTTACATTTTGTGTATAAGCTGTATTAAAAACTATGATATTAAATTCCCATCATAGAAAGTTCTCACTGAGGCTTGAACCTGTGGCCTTAGAAGTGAAAGGCAAGTGCGCTACCTGCATTGCTACCGAAGCCCCTTGAATTCCCACCGAAGCTCCCATGACAAGATATGGAAAGTGTGTATGATTGGCTGATCAGCAAGGTTCTCAAGAGCAAAATTTTGGCAATTTGTCATGCTCACTTTTGGCAGAGTCTGTCAAAGTGTTTGGTATCATAAAATTAGCTAATTAGATTAGGTGAATTATTCATCCTGCATTTCAGTATTTGCTGGTACTGTATTACCTGTGTGGAGTTCAGAGAGAAATCACTTTAAATTCACCTGTGCACTGTGTAAAATATTAAAAAGCAGGATAAATACCTCACCCCAGGACCTCTTTGTAATGAGACAATGCGAAAAGGAGGCCTTGGCAAAGAGGGTTTTTTACATGGCTAGAGTTATATTATGGCATATTTAGAAGTATCAGGATAATGTAGTATCAGGACAATCTAATAATAGTGGATAACAAGATCCAATAATGTGATGCAACCAGCCTTTGCCATGGCCTCCTTTTCCACCTTGCATTCATTACAAAGATAAATATTCTCCTACTCTGTAATATACTATTTACTATTTAAAGTTAAACCCATAATTTAAGGTATGACATGTAAATTGTAAGAATATATAATTAACAATGTCCACAATTTCTATTGATTTTGTTTCATATTGTGTGTGTAAACAGGATCAGACAAAATTCCTATATGTCGCAGATAATGTGACAGATACTTTCATACATATATTTTGCAGATATTTAACAGAACTATGACATATATCTGCCACATATCTGTCAGTTTAGTAAGGGTCTTTCAACATATAAACCTTTACTCATAAACACAGCAAAGTCACACTGTTGCAACTTCAGTGTGGCATGCCCCCTTGAATTTGGTAGGAATAAACATGTTTTTCTTTCAAACTAATTTTGCCATTAACATTGACTAAAGAAAATTGGGGTCCTTACAATATTCCTCTATAGTCAGATTTTTCTTGTTATAAGGACACTTGACTTCACCTAGACCAAATGGATTGGAAAATCCATGTTTATCATGTATGAGGAAGTCTGGACTTGCATCTAACCATGGAAACATTCTGTTGACTACAAACCCACAAAATGAGCAAACATTGACTTGCCTGATTATGCTCTTCCTTTTAATTTGGAATATTCTTTGATTCCGTTCATTTTGTTGGGATCTTTCCCCATTTAATAGCAGCCAATATTCTGAATACCAAACATTGCAATCAGATTGTTCCCTAGTGTTTCTTTCAATTTCCAAAATACGTTCATGGCTTGTTTTTAAATTTTCTGCAACAAATGTCTTCTGTTCATCAGCCACCATATGTGGACTAGGCCAGGTGTGAGTATTTATTTATTTTTTAATTTTATTATATTTTTCATTAAGCATGTACTTTAAATTATAAAGTATAACTTGTTTAGTTTCTTTATATAGTCTTATGTGTAATTTGGGGGTGGTTTTAGTTTGATATAATGATATAAAAACATGAGAATGCGATATAATATACACTTTATATATTGTAAAATATTGTATAATAATGTATAAGCACAGTTGAAACTACAATCTTGGCAAAAAGTTAATGAAGTACTATTTAAAAAACGAACAGGAGTGTTTTATTAGGTTTAAAGCAACAAGCGCGCAGCACAAGTGGCTTTAGACCTAATAAAACACGACATGCGAGTTTTTTAAATGGCTTCAAAAACGTTTGCAAAAAAAGTCAAATTTTGATATAAAAATCTTTATATATAAGTCTTTCGCATAACAATGGTCTTTTGTTAAAGTGTTCTTTAGCTGGTATAAAGATGTATAACTTAGTTCTTGCACTTCACTTGGTGGAATTAATATTAGGACGTTTGGATTTGTAATCCAAGTGAGAATATATACATTTTAAGACCTAACCAGGAACGACTGCGAAAAATGCAGCACAAGGTCCTCTGGTAGGAGTCAAACCTATGGCCCTGCAATTCCGGAGCAGCACTCTAACCAACTGAGCTACAGAGGCCTGCTGTTGAGCTGTAACCGTAAGTTCATGTATATATAGGTAATCGCAGGGCCGTAGGTTCGATTCCTACCAGAGGACCTTGTGCTGCATTTTTTGCAGTCGTTCCTGGTTAGGTCTTAAAATGTATATATTCTCACTTGGATTACAAACTCTAACATCCTAATATAAAGACGTATGCACGTGACTAATTTCTTACTCAAGATTGGATAATTGCTTCATGAATTATTGAGTTTTTGAAACACCTATAAAAAATCAATAAGATAGAAAAAATCGCCTCCCTGAACAATGTTGGACGTAGATTCTGAAAAATTGTGTTCAATAGTTCATCGATGGCAGAGAGCACTATGTAGTGCCTATATCACTTGTGGGACCTTTGTGGATTTGAAAAGAGTGTAAAAAGTTAGTTAATAAGTTCAAAAGATTTTTTTGAGTTAGTGCAATAATTTCGAAGATATAGACCTCTAAAGGAACACTTTCAGAGAGTCATTTGCAACGGAGAGATGATGTTTCGTTCAGTTTCTGAAAGTTGTACATTCCGGATAGGTGCTCTTACATGCTGTTACCGAAAGCTATCCGGTATAGTGTAAATGTATCCTATGGCAAATAAACAATGTTGCAAAGCAGACTGGGCCACCACTGAAAAACTCATCTGACACATGCCTAACATACTGAGCTGCTGTTGAGTGTTGAGCTTGCTGAAATCCTTCATAAAAACATTTTATATTACTGATATGTTATATTAGTCACTGCATGTCAAATAGTCACTACGAAAGCTTTCGTATTATGACAATATTTTACAAAGTAAAGCAATCCCATCCCTGACCCTATATTAACTTTGAAAGTTAAAACAGGTGGGGGAAAAGTTTATGAAACAAGACATGCCAGGATTTGAACTCCTCATCCTAAGTCATTGGACGATAGCCAATAGCGGTCATATTGGAATGCCTGGGGAAGTAGGCATATGTACTGATAATATTTACAACACGGCTCAGGCCTCAGTATTAATTAAATGCAACAGAGTTCATAAACGTTTTACAGTTAATACTAGTACTGAACATTATTTGCGTGTTTTACAAACAAGTATCAAATATGTTGCCAAGCCTAAGGCATTTATTTTTCTCACATGTCAACCATTTCAGTAAAATGCTGAAAACGATAATATGAAAAATGTTTGTGTTGCATAGTTGAAATGTACAAGATTCACAGTGCGCTAAGTATAGTGCACAGGTGTTAGTGCATGTGCATTTTATCTCGGCAAGTGAAGTAGCTAACATCTCAACGCACAGAAATATGTTTTAATCACAAGACATAACATGATACAAAAATACTAAGTATCATGTAAAATGTATCTATGTAAACATGTGTTCCCAAACTGGCAGAGTTCTCAATGAAAGCATGCAATATGCTATATTGTGGTTTGATATGAAGATAAAATAGTAAATACTCAAAATAATTACAATATGTCCATGACCTTACTCAAAAAATAGATATGCAGTGCGTACATGTTGCATGCCATCTGAAACTTATGAAGCGCTATAGCACTTATATAAATCTTTGGTACAACTGGCATGAAACTTAGAATATTGATTCAATTAAGTTTAAAATATCAATATATTTATTGAAAAATAACTGTTGTGTCAAAATAAGAAAACTTAAAGGGGCCCTACAGTCATTTTTTAGTCGAAAAGCCACCTTAAGTAGGGGACTCCACGGAGATTCGTTTGGCTGTATCTTACTTGCAGTATTCACGAGTATGAGTACTTCCGCACACCGGAAGACGCATGCATGCTGCGGTGCGCATGTCAAGTAGCGACAATAACAAAAAATGTAAACAAAAATTTCTTGACTAAAAAATGACTCTTTCTCTCTTTAAGATTCTCACGCAAATTAGCCTACGGTGCAGACCCCAGCAGAAACACGCATATAGGCAATATTCTTAAATTATAAGCGACCTTAATAGTTGCAAGGGACAGCAATACTAACAATAACAAGGACAAGGTGGGTCAATTAGGTTTTATCAAATTTATAACTAAATAACGTTATTTCCTTTAGATTTAGATTTATTGCAACTTTTTAAAGGTATAAAGAAACGTGAAAACGGTGAATTACTATAATAGATTGAAAATTATTATTATTTATCATTTTGACGTTTGAGTGATTGAAATGAGTTAATTTACAGTACATCGAATGTCATGTTGAATGTCATGTTGAATCTTATGCGTACTTCACAATGGTTCAAATTTTGTTTGATATTACAAAATGTGCTATAGTTTTGAAGCTTAATTTGCACACAAATGACACAATAAATCAGTGCGAGCACAATGGCTCCATTTCAGTCTGAGTATATAAAAATCGAGTATTTTGATAGCGTTCGCGGCCCTCGTTCGCGGCTTTGAGGTTTTCACGATATATAAATACAAACGCCTGATAAATATTAAACCACTAATCAGTGCGAGCAACAACGGCTCCAAAATCACAACAAATAACAGAATATAAGGTAAGCTAAAAACAAGTAAAGCTTTACCTACCTTGATTTATTTTTCTGAAGCGCTCAATTATGTAAATTTTCGGCAAATAAATATAATCCGAAATTCCTCGACGAAAACCCGGCATGAAAATGCTTGTCGGAAAAACTCGGTATTTGTCGTATTTTACAAACCTGCCATGTGACTGGTACGCTCACCGCTCACAACGACACGAAATTTAGAGCTATATGAAAGTTGCATGCCATATATGGCATGCAACAAAAATTAGATTATTAAATTGCATAACGGCACAACTTGCAATTCGCTATGCTCACTATCTTCATTGTTAGCAATTTTCTCTTCAACACTCAAAATAAATTGCATTATAATCATGTTATATTTTCTATATATTCCAATTCACCTTTAATTTGTCAAGTGGTATCTTGAGTGGTATGCAAGATTTATTTATTCGATTTATTATTTTCTTGACTCAACAGGGAAGTGATAGGAACTTGCAAAAATGACAGTTGCAACTTGGTAATTGTTTCAATTGCAATTTCAATTCACTCGGCGCAAATTTGCCAATCAATTGTAAGTTGATTGTAATATTGCAAACTCCGGGGAAAACTACATCCGGTTTGACTGTAAAGAGTATAGGCCCTCCCATAGTCCGCATTTTACTGTATATTGGAATGGTTAGGATGTATGGGGCATTGATATAACATTCACTTTTTATGTGTTATTTAATTTACTAATCCGTTCATGCATGTTCATACCTTGAAAATTGCATGAAATTCTTATCTAGGCTACTATTTATTGATTATTCATAATAAATCACTAGCGATGATATGTGATGGCGTTGTCTTCGAAACTTGTTACATAATAAGTATGCAATACTAATTGTGATAAAATCACCAGTGAAACCCGTGGCTGAAATATGTTTCATAGCACTTCATATTACAAATGTCTAATATAACTTGTATAATTGCATTTCCTAAGGTTTGTCGCCAACTACACCTTTAAAGAGAACTCCTTCACATTCACTCATGAAATACTGCAGCACACACAGGAATATAAGGAGCATGTATCTTGCAGAGATTTACAAATTACTTCAATCGGACACATGGTACGATGGTTGGTTGCTATGCAGTTTGCTCCCGGAGTCAAATTGCGATTGTTGTTAGTTTCCGGTCTCCTAGCTGTGATTTAAGGCGCGGTTAAAATACCGCGTCTTTAGCGCTCTCGTTTGCGTTTACTTTCAAACATTTTTAAAACAATACTTTCCCAATTAGTCTTTACTTGAACCGTTTAAAGATATTGCAGCGCAAACTAGTCACAGGACAAATGCAAAGCGTTAAAATAAGGTGTTATTATGGGCATGTATTTTCGCATTCCGGTCGAAGGATATCCCGCCCACAAGGACAAGGTCCCCTTTGAAAACCCCCCTGGATTTATAGTATTGCCAGAATTATAAGCGAAAATAGCTGAAAATTCCGCATTTTTCGTTTTATTTTTCAAATATTTTTGCTAAAACGTAAATCTGGAGACACTTCCCAAATCAAAGTTGAAGAATATGATTTATTGAAGAACTTCTAATGGTTAGCAGTAACGAAGAAAGGTGAGGAGAAAATATCCTTCGGCAAACTCATTTGCATTATTAGCGTATTTGTGACTTGCCATATTGTTGCTTCACCACCCGCTGTCTTGTCTTTCTAACTCGATAGATTATTGCTGTAAAAGTCAAATGTGTGATGGAAAAAAAAGGAAATCCAGCAAAATTCAACAAACAGAGACCACTTGCGGATGGTTTTTGGAAAAAATCTCCGTTCTTTAAGCTCAGAGAAGGCCAAGGAGATCTGTCACGCAAGTCACGCGAGGTTTATACTGTACTAAGTATAAACTGAGGTTAATTGAGCTTGGCCGAATTGGCATTGGAACCCAGCTTAATTAAGTTACTAAATAGTATAAGCTGTAGAACGGAAACTACTGATTTATCTGCATGTATTCTAGTTTTCTCATATTTGTTTACTTCGCCTCATACTGCGTGCCTTGAGTTAGCTGGTTTCTTTACTTCGATAAAAGCTTATTGTGTGGCTTACACAAGTTTTATTTACATTAATATAACTACAGAATACTGAGTTATAGTTTACAAAAGAAATCAGTTGCACATGCGTTTATTTAAGATATGATCGGGGAGCCGTCTTCTCGCTAAAGGTCAATATAAAGACAACATGCCTTGGTAATCTGAGTCGTGAGAGTAGCAGACGTACTATGTGATCCTCACGCGAAAACCATCATGAAAAGCGCTTGGAATTGTAACTAAATGATAAAATAAAGTGTGCACAAAGACATGAAATTTGTTTCTGGAAAAGCTGCGTATCTTAAGGAATTTAAATCACTGGTATACTGTAATACTATAATTTTATGTCGCTACGGATCAGTTGCACAGCCGATTATAAACTGTAGTATATTTGGCAGGCATATATGCGTGCACTGTAGGTAAATCTGCTATATATATTGTCATCTATACAATGGAAGTATGTGTTTATATATCTCAAAATACATCATACCCAAATATAAAATGAAAGCGTTTTATAATAGAACATATTCATCAAACAAATTCTTGCGTGAACAGAACTATAGTATAGCTAGATTTCTTGTCGCCAACCAAAACAGTCAGACTGAGTCAATATGTTTCTCAGTCGGTATATTACTTTAAATAGATATATACACTGTATTAGTACTAAGTAGCATCAGATAATTTTCCCCAAATTACCTACACATACTGCTGAAGAAACACGAATTTAGGCGAAAAGAGGAACAGTTTGTACACTGGTTTGCATTCCGTAATATGAAAGATAAAATATTAATACAAGAGGCGATTTGGTATATCGTCTAGAGCTATTCGACGGCAGTCCTAAGTAATAAATCCGATTCTTATTTGACAGCTAAATAAAATTATCACAATAGTTCCATTTAAATATTGAAGTATATAAACCACTTAAAATATACCAAAAAAATTGTTCTAACAGTAAGAAATTTAAAGCCAGCCAAATACATGACCTTTCCGATCATAAAATAACACGACGCCATTTCGCATTCACACCAACACCGCTGGAAAAAACGAAGCCCGCGCTTCCGGGAGCAAAACGCATAGCAACCGACCATCATGTGGTTAAAGATGTATTTAAAGGAACAGTCAGATTCTCGCAAAGGAAAAAGGGCCGATAGAAAGAGTGGCTACCTCAATTTAACGATGAAACATCCCTCTCATGACTGCGGTTTGGAAAATGAAGTCACTTCTGTCATTGAACTTGGTGTCCCTTGTCACATCAAATAAAAAATGAAATACAGGCAGGTTTGACATTCATCTCTGATCACCAGGAAAATATTACCTTTGTATGCCACAAGATCTGGGAATTCATCAGTCAGAGAGGTTTGCTGGAATTATCACTGAAATCCAGATCAGCAAAATCATTTAACATTTTCTTTTCGATGACATGGATGCAAAATTGAATTGAATAAGTATGCCAATTTCAATTATATTTGGAAGGTATTGGGAATTTGAGAACAGGTTTTTCTTGTGTTCAGAATGATAGAAATAAATGCACTAAGTTTTGGTTATAAATTGCCAGAAGCACAAGATAAAGTCATCACCCATCTGCTTTATGTCCCTGGAACATTTTCTACAGAATGTAAATTATTTTCGGCCTCTGGATCGCGTTGCAAGAAATGTGCCCATATAATGAAGATGGATGTACAACGAAGCTAGAGAGCGTAAGAAAAATAACATCATCCACCCAATGTGCAACAAACAATATCTCAACAATGAAGCAGTGCCTTTTTTAAGGAATTTTCACTGGAGGGGCAAAACAGGAAAAAAAGGCAGAACGAAAATTATGAGCCGTCGAGGTTTGGTGAACGCGCGAGTCTGAAGAGAGATTTTGTAAAACTTTAATTTATTAACTTCACCTATATTTTACTTTAAACAATAACTTCAACTCTTTGTAGCTATAACCGTACAGCTATAACCAGTGGTGTAGCCAGACCTTAATTATTTGGGGGGGGGAGGTGAACCTCACACCGAAGGTGTGAGACCGTCTAGAAGGGTCCGGGGCATGCACCCCCGGGAAAATTTTGAAATCTAGGGTCCCTGAATTGCGATTTCAACGAATTCCGAAGATTATAAAGTACATCGAAGACATGAATTTTTCCACACATTTCTACTCGGAATTAAATAAATTGGAAAAGTCACCTTGAAAAATAGGAGGAGGGGTCAGTGTCACCTTATTTCCTCTCTGTGATGCTGGGGGGGGGGGGAGAAAACCCCGATGTGATTTTGATCAGAAATGTTGCATTTAAATCATTTTAGGTTCTATGAGACACCATTTCCGCATTCTCAAAATTGCGTTGCTTTTTCATACGATACAGAATAAATCTGAGAAGAAATATTCATGGTATGCATGATGATGCATACATGTATTTAACAGTTAAAAATCTAAACTAAATCTATTCTTCTTTGAACCGGCATTTTATCGGATGGTTTGCATGAAATATATCGCTATTATGAAATATTCGGTGAAGAACAATATGAATTACACACAAGATGGCTGTGGAGGAGGCTATGGAAGGGCATAATCTCATCAAGTAAATCAACTGCAATTCTGACAGCAATCATGAGCAATTCTGCTTCGCACTTCGGGGGCAGAAATGGCTTTACTGGGGGGGGGCGAAATTCTTTCCCTGGGGGGGGGGGCAATTGCCCCCCGCCAGATATATAGTTAAAAAAGGCACTGCAATGAAGAACAATTTTTGAACAATTTTTTTTTTTTATTAATTTGCCCAAATTACATAGTTATTTACATTTATTTCCTTTTGAGATACTTTCAGAGAGCTAGAGACCTTTGGAAACCTGTATAGGCTTTTATTTAAGGCCCCTATAGTTTTATACGAGTAAAAATTAAGTCACTAAAAATTCATAAAACCAGTATATTGTCAAAAGTACTGTCAAGTCTTAAGACTTTAAATAAAGGACAGAACTGATACCTATAGTGCTATACTTACAAGTAGAATAACTATAGATGCTCAAATATACAAGAGACAAGTAGAAAGAGTAAGAAATTATGGCTATATTTACAGTGCTTAATTATTGAGTAGTAGGTGCTTTTTAATTTTCTTTTTGAAGGTAGTATAAAATTTGATATTTTTATAATTACAATCTAGTTTGTTCCAAATATTAACTCCTTTATCAGAAAGGGTTTGTTTTGCATAGTTTGTTCTTTTATAAGACTTATGAAGTTGTGATGAAGTTCTTGTGTTATAATGGTGAATTTCATCATTCCTGGTGAAATAATTACTAAATACTTCTGGTAAATTTTTGAGGTAATAATATTGAAACATAAACAGACAAATTAGGTAATCATTTATATTTTCAAAGTTCAATATCCCCAGGTTTCTGAAGAGGGGCTCGATGTGTTCATTAACATCATCATCATCCACCCAATGTGCAACAAACAATATCTCAACAATCATTTATATTAATTTCTTAACATGAACCTTGTACTATTTACATTTGCAGGCATAGAGTTTGCGTTCATTCTAATAAGTTTGGATTCTTTTTTCGCAGGTGCCTGACTCTATTTCTTAACTGTTCGCTTGTTGAATTCACCTCCGGGTATCGCATCGTGAACAGACGGTGTACTTCTTGCCATCTTATAGCGTGGTTTCCTACATCAGACCGATTGTTTCTTGCCAGTATGATCAGAGCGTTGTTCAGGTTGGTAGGTGGCGGTCTGGGTGGAGGTTGGTTGTCAGCGGGTGGCTGCTCTTCATCATCACTGTCCAAGTTAATAATCGGTTGGGGAGGTCGTCGAGGTGGTGGAATCTGTGGTGGAATGGGTGGTGCTGGGTTGCGATCTAACCACCATATTGGTCCAAGAGTGGGATCGGACTTGAACCCTGCATGCCTGTATCCGAGAAGGAGTTTGAGATCACCAAGAATGGCTTTTTCTCTAATGGTTAGCTCGCGGTTTACATCATGCCTCATAACATTGTTGGCAGCAAGAATTTGCCTCGCCTTACGAAAAAGACGACTGGCATCCTGGAGGTATTCGGCTACTGTTATTGTTCGGCAGCTTGTGCGTACCTCGAAGCTGGCCGGGCTGAAAAGGTGGTGCGTCAAAATATGCTGTATGGCATCCATGTGGTGGTTGAAGCGCGCTCTGACTTCCATGCGCAGTCCACCGACTAGATCCCTTGCCTCGCGCATGGCCGCCAAGATGGAAAACATGTTGTCATAGGCACAGCCTCCCTGTCTCGTCGTGATGGTCGCATTAAGTGGCTGCGAGTTGGAAGCCCTCAACAGGTGGTATTGCAGGTTATAGACCTTTAGAGATTTTATCGGCCCATCATCGGTAAATACGAGGTTTAGGTTTCCACCAAGGGTAACTCTGGGGTTAGGGTTTAGTGGTGTAAGGATTGGGTAAGGGTTAGGTGTCACGTGGAGAGGATATGGGGCATGGGGTTTTATCAGGTACAGGAAATCGGTGCGGCGGGATAGGGAAATGTCCCATTCGTTGGGGGGGAAGCCATTATCTTCAGCAGCGCAATCCAGGAGGTCTCTTGGTAGTTCGGGGAAGGTGTTCAGTTTCATTTTCATTCTGAAATTGACTAATCTTACAAATTCGACACCAGCATCGATGAGGGCAAAAAGGAAAGTTGTCACAGGAACAGGCTTGTTGCAGCCTCTGATAAGGTGGGTGGCCTCATCCCCAGATGGAAACACAGTGTGTCCGTTGGCAGAAAAATACTCGCACAACTGCACCTTTGTCTGCACCGAAAATGGTATGAGCGTAATTATTGGATGCCAGGTGAGCACGATGTATCTCCACTCTTCGTGCCGCCACAATCTTCCTTTGTTTGTCGATAACAAGAGAGAGCTGCCCACAAACGACTGCAACACAGCAAGTGTTTCGTCATGGACCACCGGGATATTTGAAGGCCATGTGGTCAACATCGACTTCGTCCAATGCTGCCCTTTCAGTAAAAATCCTAGGATTAGGGTTATCCACTAGAAATCTGGACATTTAATGAAATCTGTGAAGAAAATAAATGAAATAATCATATTAGGATTTTTAAGGATTTTTTGGAATTTTTTGGATTTTTTTTTTTTTTTTTCAAATTTCATCCAGGTTTTTTTAAGAGGTCAGAGGTGCAAATTTTAACATCAAATTACATGAATTTGGATATGCATAATTCATGACCTTTTAAGTTCGTTTTGTAATAAAAAACCATTCCATTAGCGACTCGGGTTACTTAAAAGCATATATTAATGAAAAATTATAACAAACTTACATTTAACAGGGTCTAAATCAGTGATTTTCGGCAAGCTTTCTTTTGCAACAGTGACTT
Source organism: Paramuricea clavata (assembly GCA_902702795.2). Lineage (NCBI taxonomy): Eukaryota > Metazoa > Cnidaria > Anthozoa > Malacalcyonacea > Plexauridae > Paramuricea > Paramuricea clavata. The sequence goes on from CACRXK020004160.1 coordinate 32,561, forward strand.
TCGGTTTCCGCAAGAGGATAGGAGGCAGTTTAATGGGTTTAGGGGGTCAAATGGGGGGATAATAGGTGATTTACCGCGAAAAATTTTTCAATTATTTTTTCAAAATTTTTGGGTTTTTTTGCAAATTTTGTTTAACTTTTCATAATTGCCTTGTTCGTCCAACCGATTATCTCCCCATAAGCATAGCGAAAAAGTCCTTAGTTTAGGCTCCGCTCAGAGGAGAATTGCAAAAAACACGACACTTAAAATTTCGGCTAGGGTTAGGGTTAGGGAGCGTTGGACACTCTATAATCGTGGCTAAAAAAAATATCAACCCTACCAATTCCGGGGGGGGGGGGGGGGGGGGGG
>CACRXK020004161.1:0-11358 GCA_902702795.2 Paramuricea clavata
GTCAATTTTAAGTTTTCAGGAGTAAATTCTAAGTTTAAAAGGATAAATTCTAAGTTTTGAAGAGAAAATTCTAAGATTTGAGGAGGATATTCTAGGTTTTAAAGAGTAAATTTTAAGTTCCGAAGAGTAAATTCTAATTTTGAAGAGTAAATTCTAAGTTTTGAGGAGTAAATTCTAAGTTTATAAGGGTAAATTCTCAGCTTTGAGGAGAAAATTCTAAGATTTGAAGAGCAAATTCTAAGTTTAGAAGAGCAAATTCTAAGTTTTGAAGAGAAAATTCTAAATTTTAAGAGGAAATTCTAAGTTTTGAAGAGTAAATTCTATATCTTGAAGAGTAAATTCTAAGTTTTGAAAAGTAAATTCTGAATTTTGAAGAGTAAATTCTAGGTCTCATGAGTAAATTCTAAGTTCAGAAGAGTAAATTCTAAGTTTTGAAGAGAAAATTCTAAGTTTGAAGAGTAATTTCTAAGCTTTGAAGAGTAAATTCTAAGTTTTGAAGAGTAAATTCTAAGTTTTGAAGAGTAAGTTCTAAGTTTGAAGATTAAATTCTAAGTTTTGAATAGTAAAATCTAAGTTTTGAAGAGTAAATTCTATATTTTGTAGAGTAAATTCTAAGTTTAGAAGAGTAAATTCTAAGATTTGAAGAGAAAATTCCAAGTTTGAATAGTAAATTCTAAGTTTTAAAGAGTAAATTCTATATTTTGAAGAGTAAATTCTAAGTTTTGAAGAGTAAATTCTGAATTTTGAAGAGCAAATTCTAAGTTTTGAAGACTAAATTTTAAGTTCCGAAGAGTAAATTCTAATTTTGAAGAGTCAATTTTAAGTTTTCAGGAGTAAATTCTAAGTTTAAAAGGGTAAATTCTAAGTTTTAAAGAGAAAATTCTAAGATTTGAGGAGGATATTCTAGGTTTTAAAGAGTAAATTTTAAGTTCCGAAGAGTAAATTCTAATTTTGAAGAGTAAATTCTAAGTTTTGAGGAGTAAATTCTAAGTTTATAAGGGTAAATTCTCAGCTTTGAGGAGAAAATTCTAAGATTTGAAGAGCAAATTCTAAGTTTAGAAGAGCAAATTCTAAGTTTTGAAGAGAAAATTCTAAATTTTAAGAGGAAATTCTAAGTTTTGAAGAGTAAATTCTATATCTTGAAGAGTAAATTCTAAGTTTTGAAGAGTAAATTCTGAATTTTGAAGAGTAAATTCTAGGTCTGATGAGTAAATTCTAAGTTCAGAAGAGTAAATTCTAAGTTTTGAAGAGAAAATCCTAAGTTTGAAGAGTAAATTCTAAGTTTTGAAGAGTAAATTGTAAGTTTTGAAGAGTATATTCTATATTTTGAAAAGTAAATTCTTAGATTTGAAGAGAAAATTCTAAGTTATGATGAGTAAATTCTAAGTTTTGATGAGTAAATTCTATATTTTGAAGAGTAAATTCTAAGTTTTGAAGAGCAAATTCTGAATTTTGAAGAGTAAATTCTAAGTTTTGATGAGTAAATTCTAAGTTTTGATGAGTAAATTGTAAGTTTTGAGGAGAAAATTCTAAGTTTGAAGAGTAAATTCTAAGTTTAGAAGACTAAATTCTAAGTTTTGAAGAGAAAATTCTAAATTTTAAGAGTAAATTCTAAGTTTTGAAGAGTAAATTCTATATCTTGAAGAGTAAATTCTAAGTTTTGAAGAGTAAATTCTGAATTTTGAAGAGTAAATTCTAGGTCTGATGAGTAAATTCTAAGTTCAGAAGAGTAAATTCTAAGTTTTGAAGAGAAAATTCTAAGTTTGAAGAGTAAATTCTAAGTTTTGAAGAGTAAATTGTAAGTTTTGAAGAGTAAATTCTATATTTTGAAAAGTAAATTCTTAGATTTGAAGAGAAAATTCTAAGTTATGATGAGTAAATTCTTAGTTTTGATGAGTAAATTCTATATTTTGAAGAGTAAATTCTAAGTTTTGAAGAGTAAATTCTGAATTTTGAAGAGTAAATTCTAAGTTTTGATGAGTAAATTCTAAGTTTAGAACAGTAAATTCTAAGTTTTGAGGAGAAAATTCTAAGTTTGAAGAGTAAATTCTAAGTTTTGAAGAGTAAATTCTAAGTTTTGAAGAGTAAATGCTAAGTTTTGAAGAATAAATTCTAAGTTTAGAAGAGTAAATTCTAAGTTTTGAAGAGAAAATTCTAAGTTTGAATAGTAAATTCTAAGTTTTGAAGAGTAAATTCTATATTTTGAAGAGTAAATTCTAAGTTTTGAAGAGTAAATTCTGAATTTTGAAGAGCAAATTCTGGCTATTAGTAAAACACGGAGCACGGAGCACGGAGCGCGGAGCACACGGAGCACGGAACACACGGAGCACGGAGGACACGGAGTACGGAGCACACGGAGCACGAAGCACACGAAGTACGGAGCAGTAGAAAAACGAAAATCCTTTATAATAAAATACACTGTTTACTATTACAATTTTTTTTATTATTAACAAAGTTTTTTCGCGTATTACACGTTGGGGAAGTAGGAAAATGGGGCTTTTACTGAAAAACACATATGATGCCAAACAAGCCTGCCAAAAGCCATAGTATTTAAAATGGGATTGTAAAACTCGTTATCTTACATCTATCAAGCTTATGTAGTTATATTATATTCCGATGGGGAACACATCAAGAAACACTTACTGTAGAGAACAGCCGATATATTTCGTTACCCCTGCCAAAAAATAGCCAAGTATACTCATCTTTCAATGTAGCGGATCGACTGAACATTAAATCTTGTGATGAGAATAGTGAATTTTCGGTTTATCCTTCGGCTCAATGACCGGTGGCAGTGAGCTGTACGGCCGGCTAAGTTTAAACCGTTATAATATACAGTACATCATTACTGCTTTCATTCTTTCAATTCGTTTTGAATATTCGGAATCATTCACAATATTATAAAACTGTATAAGATGGCTGTAGAACTATAAATGCTGTAGAATGAAATAAATAAAGAAAAGTAAGTTTTCAAATCGCGGTATTTGCCGATAAATCGGTAATCGCTACAGAAAAACAGAACAAATTACAGTATTAAAATCACAACAAACCGCGGAAGTGGGACAATTTTTGTATTTTTACTGTAAGACATGTAGAACATGTACGAAATCCATACTGAAGTGTGTGTGTATTCTATACTTTTGAAACAACTAAATCAGACTTCGGAAAATTTGACCGTATTAAAGCTGCTTTTGGGAATTTAGATTTTAGGTCTTCGTTTTACATGTACCCAGACCAGTAAATATTTTTGAGTTTTGAATTTTGTGTATAAATCAACACCAACGCCTCAAAGGCGAAAAGGAGGGCAAGATTGTTAGAATTGCTATTGTAAACATGAGCAGTTTCGAGCATAAACATAAAATTGAAACGAGTAATTTTTACACATCTGATTGACTAAATTCAGGAAGCCATTTAAGTGTACGCGTATTTGTTACAATTCCGATCAACTCTGCCGTGCAGCACGGCAGAGCCAGAGGCAGAGTAAATTGTAAACAAATTGTAAGCTTGTGAGAATCAAAGTTCAAAACTCAAAAATATTTACTGGGTACATGTAAAACAAAGACCTAAAATCTAAATTCTCAAAAGTAGCTTTAATACTGTCAAATTTTCCGAAGTCTGATTTAGTTGTTTCAAAAGTATAGAATACACACACACTTCTGTATGGATTTCGTACATGTTCTGCATGTCTTACAGTAAAAATACAAAAATTGTCCCACTTCCGCGGTTTGTTGTGATTTACTGTAATTTGTTCTGTTTTTCTGTAGCGGTTACCGATTTATCGGCAAATACCGCGATAAAACGTAGTTTTCTTTATTTATTTTATTCTACAGCATTTATAGTTCTACAGCTATCTTATACAGTTTTATAATATAATAGTGAATGATTCCGAATATTCAAAACGGATTGAAAGAATGAAAGCAGTAATTATGTATAACAATGTATAACGGTTTAAACGTAGGCCGTACAGCACACTGCTCACTGACACTGGGACGAAGGATAAACCGAAAATTCACTTCTCTCCATGACAAGCTTTTATTATAATGTTCAGTCGATCCGCTACATTGAAAGATGAGTACTTGGCTATTTTTTGGCAGGGGTAACGAAATATATCGGCTGTTCTCTACTGAAGTGTTTCTTAATGCGTTGGCCATCGGAATATAATATTGTACATAACTCATAAGCTTGATAGATATGTGACGAGTTTCACAGGCACAATCCTATTTTAAATACTATGGCTTTTGGCAGTTTTGCATCATATGTGCAGTAAAAGCCCCATTTTTCTACTTCCTCAACGTGTAAAACGCGAAAAAACTTTATTAATAAGAACAAAAATTTGTAATAAAAATTTGTAGTAAACAGTGTATTTTATTATAAAGGATTTTCGTTTTTCTACTGCTCCGTAGTTCGTGTGCTCCGTGCTCCGTGTGCTCCGTGCTCCGTGTGCTCCGTGCTCCGTGTGCTCCGTGCTCCGTGCTCCGTGTGCTCCGTGCTCCGTGTTTTACTAATAGCCTACATATACAGAGTGTCTCAAAAAATGTCTTTAGAATATGCCCGAGTCCTATACTGAACCCATCGAATTTTATGCCTGGAAGTTATTTAAACGTTTTTGGTATTGTTCAACATATGAATATGATTATGTGCTGATTAATTTAACGCAGCATGTAAAACAGTAAAAACTCTTTGCTCTGTGGTCAGTGGAACCATTTTTAATCCAACTGACGTGACTCATTTCCAAGTCGTTCTAACTTTCAATTAGAATTTTCACGTACAATTTATGCAATGTTAATATGCTCGCACGATTACAATCAATGCATTCTAAACTCCCAGAGGTAACGAAGTTTGCGTGTTTACAACAAAAGGGTGATTTCTACTGATCTAATAGTAGACTGGATATAGCTTCTCTAGGTGTGAAAAGTGAAGCCAAATGGACAACTTGCATGTTAGACTAAATTTTAATCTAAGCAGAGAAAAGGGGATCAAACACAACAGCTAAAAAGAACATACTGAAATTAGTAAAAGTGCAAAATTTGGTTGCGAAATGTTGTAAAGCTTAGAAAATATAGCCTTGCAAAGTTTGCAAATTTTCAGTATATTTGTATTACGAGCGGAAATCGTTACCATTTTCGGCTCAAAAATGGTAACAATTTCCGCAAGTAATACAAATATACTGAAAATATGCAAACTTTGCAAGGCTATATTTTCTAAGCTTTACAACATTTCGCAACCAAATTTTGCACTTTTACTAATTTTAATAAGTTCTTAACGGGAATTTACTTTTTTTGTGCCTAGATCGGCTAGATCAAAAATTTGTCTAACATGCAAGTTGTCTATCGGAGACCACGGAGTGGTACAAGTTGCTACAGTCTACAGAAATGTATGGCGAACAACGTGAACCAAGGTGAATTTTCCCGAATTTGAGATACTTTGCGAAGTTTTACCAAGCTGATCGCAAACTAGAAATTGTGTTGTCATACCACTGTGGCGATTAAATATTATTCCCGCATGGAAAACTTTGAACGAACAAAACTCAGTGATGATATTTCAGGGCAATCTGGGTAATTTTCGTTTTAAGAGCATTAAAATAACATCTTTTACCCACGGTGGAACGATCAGCTTGGTAAAACTTCGCAAAGTATCCTCATATTCGGGAAAATTCACCTTGGTTCATGTTGTTCGTATACCATACATTTCTATACAGTGCCGTAGGAAGCTCTTTTTGATTGGGGGCTGAAAGCGAGGGCCGAAGGCCCGAGGAAATTTTTTAATTTAGAGTCTCTGAAATGCAATTTCCTGGACTTTGGGGAAGATTGGACTGATGGTCAGAAAACAGCGTTTTAATATGTCAAAATTTACAATTTAGTAGTACTAAATGGGCGAAAGCGTATTTAATTAACTATATTTTGGATAAGTTGCAGGAAAGTATGGGTAATATCTTCATTCTTTGCAGTTTTGCATGGATTAAATTATAAAGGTCTGCATGATTTTTGAAAAAAGAATGATTATTTGCAAATTATTGCGGGGGGCAGCCCCGTTGCTACGGCCCTGCTATAGTAATTTGTAACACTCCGTGGTCCCCGGAAGTGATTTTCGCATATATAATTTGGCTTCGATCACTTTTCACACCTAGAGAAGCTATATACCATGTACAACTCCTATTTAAAAAGATGTCATTCTTTGCTATTTCTATAGTGTGTCGAGTCAAGAAAAGTTAAATACATGAAAAGCAATAAAAAGCAAGGTATTTATCAAATTATCTTCTAACATGCATTAAGAACTATAATTCACAGTACACAAAATAAAAATCTTAGAAGGTTTATATTCATATAGATAATTATATTTAAGTATAGAAAATTAGAATTTAAAATCTTATACAACATCTCCTAAGCACGCTAATTAAGTTATATTTGAGGATTAAGTTACATTTGAGGAACAAGTAAACTAAACGTCATAGGCTATACGGGCGATCTTGATTGGTTTTTGTGACCATGTAAAATATTTTCGCCCAGCGGTAGATCTATAGCCTCATCTGCAAGGAGGGGTGCAGGTTTTCCATGGGGTGGTGCATGAGGGAGCCTTACTGCCCACTCTCCTCTGCAGTCTGCAACGCTACTATAACAACATTACCATTATTTGAGATGGCCGAATCTGCATATTCGCCGTTCTGTTATACGTTTTACATTATCTTTTGTTTATAAAGTTTATATCGGTTTTTCTGTAACGTGATTGAGTGTGCGTGATTGGACAGTTCTGTAGCACAGTACAGTAAATTTGCGTGTCAAAGTACAGTATCTTTGAAAATATGGCTGTATAACAACCTCGACATGTTTACATATTTAAACCATTCTCGTCCCCAGAGCTATTTTCACTCGGTCACTCGTTGAAAATTAGGTTCTGGGTTAGACGACTAAAGGAAGAGATCTGATTGGCTTCTCAGAGAACTGCTATTTCGCAGAAGTTGAGCAGTTTTCGCTAGGCAAAATTATTCTATCAACATATATGTCAACACAAATACTTCGTTTCTTCGTAATACTTCACTGTGAAAATTGTTACGGGTGCTAAAGCGTCCAAATTCAAGAGTATGCGCTTTGCAAAAAATGCAAGTTTTCTTGCACTTCCGATTCCATGTGTCCCAGGACCTATGGACGACGCGCGCGGCCGAGAGGCCCTGTGGACGAGGATGATATTTAACTAAGATATTTAACTAAAGCATTCTGAGTATTCAAGAAACCGACATGCGCTAACAGTAGAAATATATGATCAAGCAGGTTTTTAGGGTAGTGCTGGACTTCTCTAGGAGGTGCTGGACGCCACTAGGTGGGGTGCACCCCCCCCCCTCCCACCCGCACCGCAACGGTAGATTCGCCCATGTTTTTGCCCCGGACAACAAACATTTATTCCGTCATTATATTAAAGCTTGCAAATCGAAGTCACTGATCATAAACAGAATCGCAACAGTTTGCATGAAACTTAAGCAGCTTTTCAACACAGCCGAAGTATGAAACAATGAACAATTGAAAATCGTTTAAAAAAAAATTACACTGACCTGAGGAGGAGACTGGATTGCTTTTCATTCACTCGGCAACACCGTAAGAGTCATCGTCTGAAAATATGAGAAAATAGAATTAAATTTCCAGGTTTGAAACAGTAAAACGTTTCTATAGAGGAGTTTTGGGTATCTATCTCTAGCCTGATCTGAAGACGGAATATGAACCAACAGACCTTTCGCATAATGACGTCACAAGGCCAGGTGCGCGCGAGCTAGGAATGCTGGTCTTAGTAGTCATCGCCCGGGAAAATTAAGCAATTAAAAATGGCCACTATCGAAATTTTCCCGGGCGATGATTACTGAGACCAACCAACATTCCTCGCGGGCACCTTGTGACGTCATTGTGCATAAGGTCTATTAATTCTATTTGGTTAATCAAAGTAAAAAATAAATACAAAACCGCTATATTGAACAACATTTTTTCGTAATTTCTTTTTTGTGTATAAGAACGAGTCTAATGTTAATGATTAGAGCTGTGCATGCGAGTCTATATTTGTGTGCTTAGCATGGAGAAGCCGCTGTCACAGCCTTCTCTGCATTTCTCTGCAAAACAACTCAAGGGTTGGGTAATAAAAATTCATCGTCATTTCCAACGCCCGACTCACTCTGAATTTGAAGACTAAAAAGCAATGTCAACAGTCATATGCCAATACAATACAATATGTAAATCAATCAGAGTATCTTGATCATTTTCCGATTTGTCAGGAGGCGAATGGTGTCTTCAAAAAAAGTACATGTGCAGACAACATGAAACTTTAGACTGCAGAAAATTGCACAAGCAGTTATCAAACTCGTGTCACAGAAGTGGTAAAGGACATGTGTGACAATTGAATGGTATCCTTTTGTAAAGTGTTTGGCCAGTGGGTGGATATTTATTTTTTAATTGATATTCGAGGTTGGGTGAAATTGTTTTTGACTTTTTAATGTTACTTTGGATCAGCAAAAGTTTTGCGAAGAAAAACAGTGCCATCCCCGCCATAAATATAATGACAGCTCCCTAAATAAATTTAATTTCATTGAGGTTTTTCAAGGACGATCTCGTCACATTTACATGCACCGCCTAATGCAAGTCTCACCGCGAATCAACATTACAATCGCGGCCATTAGCTGGCAAGCGGTCAATCGTCCATTTCGCCCTCTAATGAACTTCCATTGTGCAGTTGTTCAAACTTCAAATCAACTTCAAATTTAAATAACAACATCCAAGCACGCTATAAATTATTTAAAACATTAAATGCGCATTTTAAGCTCAATTTCATATCAATTACGAAGCGAGCGGTGCCGAAATTTCAAGTATAATTTATATGGATTAAGCATTTACGACCTGCAAGCGGTTTTATATATAGTGTTAAAAACATTTATTATTAATGGTGATTAATCAAAGTTCACTGCATATAATGCGCATGTTTAGGCCTAATTGAGCATACGGTTGAGAAAATATTAATATAGAAACAGTTTTTTTCAATGTGGCGTATTTGCGATGTGTTCAAAATCTAAAATCCTTTTGATGTTCCTCTCAAAATTACTTTGTTTTAGCTTTATTTTGTATAGTTTACAAAGTTAGCAATATTTTTAAATGTATCTGGCGGTTGAGAAACACAATTGAATAGTTAAATATTGTCAATTTAAATACAATTATCATTGATGCTGTAAAATTGACGCCATATATTTCGTTATACATCAATATATAAGCAAAACTTACTGACCTTCAGACATCATTTTCTCTTTGGCGCGTACCATCTAAAATCTCTTCATTTTAGCATAATTTTACAGATAAAGCACTAAACGTACTTTTTAAGTTTGCATGTTTGCCGCTTGAATAGAAACGTACCAGAAATTTTAAAAATTGAATATAGTCGTAACCAAGTGGAATTTTGTTTGAGCGCGTTTTTATGTAACATTCAAAAGATCCCTTATATTAATGCTATATTATACAGACCACAATGTGGAAACAAGCAAACTTCTAGCTCCCTCCAAAATAATTATCGAGGACACTTCCTCCAAACTATAATATCATTATTGTCAACAATGCATGCTATTTAAACAAGGTCGGAACAACGAACATAGATATCTTATATACACTAGATAGTGCATCTAATTATTCTGCAATTCAAAAATTGAAGCCGTGATTGCAGAGTCAGGATATTCCCATGAAATGAGAAGACTCGTATGTTCTCTATTTCTTAAACAGGGAACTTAAGCATTAAGTTAAACCTACTCCAAATACATTTTCAAACTATTCAAATGATGAAAGTTATTGTTGTTTTTTAAGCGTTTATTAGCGAGTGGGAAACTCCAACATGGCCGCCATCTATTCAAATGGGGGTAACCGCTGGAATATTCTTGTCTTGTCTAAAGATGCGCTATCTAGTGTATATAAGATATCTATGCGAACAGCACTATATTTAATGCGGTGCGATAATACAAGTTTTCTGATCTCAGTACAGATTCTACACTCGTTTCGTTCTTTTAATAATCATGGCTTGTTTTTGTTTATATATGCATACTGTTGTAATGCATGAAAGACAAATCAGTGAGGACATTGCCATTGGTAGCCAAGTATTGCTTCGATCTCCTAACAAATTTTGATCAATTGTAACTAGTATAATTCTAACTTTTTAATCTAGTCTCTCTGTAAATTTAATATCGGTGACGTAGTCATCGATTCTTGCTCAGGGTTCGTAGTCTCCAAGACCAAAAAATTTCAAAGACTTTCAACGATTTTTTCTGCCTATTGTCAAAGACTTTTCAAAGACCTTTGCGAGCAATCAGGTGTCGAAAACTTGCGATGTATAAGCACCATTTTTACCAGGTAATTAGTCCCGTCAAATCACATCCTAAAATGCACTTTTTCGTCATATTTTGCTTCAATCAATCTATTTTATTAGTTAGAAAATCGTATAATCAAATAATCACTAAAGAATTTAAAGACTTTTAAAGACTTTCTTCGCTTATTCACACACTTCAAAGACTTTTCAAAGACCTTAAAGACCTGCATTCAAATTTAAAGACTTTCAAGGATTTCAAAGACCGCTATACGAACCCTGTCCTATGCCTATGAACTCATGTGTGAACCGTCATGTGAAAAGAGCCAGTCAACGCTCTGCCGAAAGTCGTGGGTCCTCTCCGGGTGCTCAGATTTTCTCCCACAGGGAAAGTTGACAGGGTCACAGGGTGGGTTAGGATGAACAAAGTTAGGAAAGTAATTTCACAATTGTTGCTAAGATAAATAGTCTAGGCTGAGTAAGTAATATGAGCGTATAGCCGTATACTTGACTCCCTGATGTAATCGTCACTGAAAAGTCCCAACGGGGAGTGAGCTGAAAAATAATAATGTAACGTAATGTTTGGTATTCTATATATCACCGATATTGGTAGTTCGGTTTGAAAACCGTTTGTCTGTTGCTACTGTAAACTGCACTCGATGTATATACTGAATATACTGCCTACGTATATACTGAATAGCGCATACGCATGCATGCGTGCAATAATAGCGCTGGCGTAATGATCTTCAAGGGCTCTCAAAAGCGGAGGAGTGCATGTGTACTGTAATATATACTTGCAAAGGCGGCTTTAATTAAGTTGGCCGCGACTAAATCATAACATGACATATACTTCACTCATTAGCAAATTTCCGTGACCTTTATGAAAATACAATCATGGAAATAACATCCGTAGACTTTTTTAAACGTATCTTGTTTACAAAATTGCAAAGTCATTTTATTTTTAGTTCATACTAACGTGCACCGAGTAACTCCCCCTTGCTCCTAGTATGTCAAATTTTAGTTCAATTTTCCAGGCTTTCTGAGGATTAC
>CACRXK020004161.1:11378-32904 GCA_902702795.2 Paramuricea clavata
CCCCCCCCCCCCCTCTCTTCCCCCAAAGTCTTCCCTGCATGCGTTCCAGGTAACTCAATGTACAATACATTCGCATTTTTCTTGTACAGTACAACATGAAACCGTGCGGACACAGGCTTTAAAGCACGTATACCTCTGCAACAAGTAAGAAAAACATCTCCGTACGTATGATCTTACCATGTAACCTTTAAAGAACACGTATTACTTGTGTATATGATCCAACCATGCTTAACTGAGCAATCAGAGGGCCAGGGATAATTTAAAAGCGGCAGTGATAACCAATTTGTGCAGTGATGAATGATATTTTGAGCAGTACTGATTTTCTTCAATATTTAACTATAGGCTATACTGAGTATAGGTGATATTAATTCGTGAAAAGAGTGCATAATTTATCACAAATTTTGTTTGAATTGTTCAAAAACACGATAAGCACAAGGAAGACAATAAGTTATGCCGGTTTTCAAATTTTATATCGAAATTCATATGGCCTAATATTCAATCTTTCAAGATGGAATGTGTCCAAAATTGTGTGTGAAAATGCAAGAAATCAACCTCTGGGGTCGGTTGTTCAACGTTGGGTTAGCGCTAACCCTGGGTTAAAATTTGACCCGCTTATTTCAACACTTCAGAGAAGAAAACTCCTATCGATCCAGACAAGATCTCTGAAGAAATATTTCCAAATTTATAGACAAAGCTGTCAGGAAGTTTGCTTTGAATTTTAGGTTAACCTAGGGTTAAGCGAACCCAGGGTTAGTAACCCCTGGATGCTAAAAAGTACGAACAATTTTCTGAATAAGGACCCCAGGTCCCCCGAAAATTTGTGTCTCTTGCAATTCCCCATCACCTAGTTGGGTCCCTTTTCTAAGGTTCACATTTACAAATTCGTAAATGTTCCTGTTTTGGGCTAGTTGCCAGTACTGCACAGCTGAACAATGTACAATCTAGAGAGCTGTACTCTCAGCGCTCCTTCGCTCTGTGACATGTTGCTGTTTTATGTTCTTTGTGCAGTAATAAAATTTCTTTGTTAAAATAATCCCTGCAGAGGGCAAATCTATGAGCATATAACTACATTGCTTTTACTTGTCCCCGCTAGAGCTGGGCTATAGAAATCTTCACTTTACCTTGTATGGAGTTTTTTAGCGAGAATGCACAATTAAAACAGCAATAAATCTTTAATGTAACGCCTAGCGTTAACTCATTAGTTCAAAATCAATGCAAGACAATTACAGCAGTCAAAACAATCGCCACAATTAATACAAGTAAATCCGAAAATTGTAGGAGAAGATTAAAGTCGGAGGTGAAGGCAATTTAAAACTGGAGCCAGAAGAGAGTACTAGTAAAATCTGGATTCATATCAACTGGAATAGGATGTAATACTTTTGTTTGCGGACACACCACGTAAATTTACTACTGACCATGCAAAGCTTTCGATGCGTAAGCCCGGATCTTCATCTGACAGTGCTAATAATATGTAAAGATGATGAAGATCGGTATTATATGTTTTATCGCCATGCAATCCGACAAAGAATTTGGAATAAGATGATTCTCATATATTCATGGAAAGACACGAACACATCAATCCTGTCTATAAGGTTCCACTCCAGTCACATACGCACCTAAAAACGCACAAGTTGTTACAGGTCTGCAAACAAGTTGTTACAAATCAGTTCACAAGCTGTCGACAAGTTGTGTTCGCACGGCTTGTTCCCAGTTGTTGTAACAAGTTTGGAACAAGTTGTTAACACGATGGCATTATCATGACTTGATGGCATTATCAGACTTCATGACATTATCAGACTTGTTACAAGGTTGTTCTAACAAGTCTGATACAATATTTGTGATGTTACTCTGAGTGTGTATCCACACCGGGCGAGCTTGAAAAATATGTTACGTTATGAAAAATCTTGTTATTACAAGATTTCACTGGTATCGAAGGAACTAGATTCTGTTCCGAAATATCACTTACTCGAACCGTCCTGACCGCGTAGCTCAGTTGGAAGAGCATTGGGCTAGTATTCCAAAGGTCGTAGGTTCGAATCCCACCGTGGCCGGGCATATTTTTCAAGCTCGCCCGGTGTGGATACACACTCAGAGTAACATCACAAATATCATATTCACCTGAGTACACAACACCAACACAGAAAAAAAAAGTCTGTTACAGTCATGATATAACAAGAATGTTACAAGCTTGACGACACAAGGTCATAACAATATTGTTATATCATGACTGCATGCATGGACTTGTTGGAACAACCTTGTAACAAGCCTGATAATATCAACAAGCTTGTTACAAGTTGTTAACAGCTTGTTCCAAACTTGTTGACAACTTGGGACAAGCAGTGCGAAAACGACTTGTTGACGGCTTGTTGGCAGACTTGCTACAAGATGTGAGATTTTTGCGTGTGTATAGTCTGAAGATCAATTAAAATTTGCTGCAAGAAACAGTGAAAAACATATAACGCGCGCAACGCTTACACATAAACCGTCTTCCTCGTCAAAACAGTTTCTCGTAAGTAAAATTATCCGGGGGAGACAGAGCAAAATATTAAAGTACTACACGTCTCGAAAAGGGCTAAGACGATAGTTGAACAAACAACACGTCAAACACTGCCCACCACGCGTACGCCCACGCTTTCAATACAAAGCCGGTTACAAAAGAGCTTGTTTTCCATGACAAGTTTTCACATTGCACGTTTTCCTTGCCAGGCACGTGTGTACGTGTACACAACAACGTTTCTATAAGTTATTATTTATAGCTATTACATGAACAACAAATCGCTGACCAACCGCATGCAAGTGCTCAGATTACTTTGCCAAATTTTCTTCTTAATTCGTTTACCCAAAGAGATGAACAAAATTTGTACTTTGCTAATTCTTTTCTGTGACAAGGGCACTTGTTTGGCAAAAGCTATAGCATACTCGCTTTTGAACAGGTGTACTTGTCATGGTAAAAATTGGCAAAATTTCCTACACAGCCGAGCAAATGAAACTGGTCTTATGAAAACTTGCTCGTCTGCATTGAACCGGTTTAAAATTCGGTCCTGTGGTTTAGTTTCTTAGAGTACAATCACATATATATATATATATATATATATATATATATATATATATATATATATATATATATATATATATATATATATATATATATATATATATATATATATATATATATATATATATATATATATATAGGGTTCATATTAAAGTTAACATCAGATTCTATAAAAATGTGGTACGGCCAGAAAAGGTTTAGAAGATAATTTCAGCACAATAATTCAATATAAAACAAAACAAAACAAAACGAATCAGGTGTATATAGTGTTCCAGACAAATCCAGTCGTTTCTTAGAGTACATGTCAATAGGGTACATATTAAGTTAATATCATATTCTATATAGAGTGTGATATATACTGGCATAAAAGGTTTAGAGGAAAATTTCAACAATATGAAATCAGAAACAATATGAATCCAGTCTATAATGTTCCAGGTCTATAATATTCCAGTCGTTTCTTAGAGTTTCAGATTCTATATCGAGTGTAATATATACTACCAGAAAAGGTTTAGAAGAAAATTTCAACAATATGAAACCAGAAACAATATGAATCCAGTCTATATAGTGTTCCAGTTCTGAGATCCAGTTTATCAGAGTACAGAGTCCATTACTGAACCATGCACTTGTCGGCTGCATGGGAAAGGCATCTGGCCGAGCATTTGCAAGCCATGGAGACATAAGTATGTTTACGTAGGTTGGTTTGTAGGAAGGTGGGTATAAGTAGAACATCACACTCGAGATGAGATCAGTATCTCACTGACACGAAAGCAACACGAGGCTTACTTGGAGTTCAATATATACATGCTGTGAAGACGCATATGCAAGAGCCTTACATGTGAAAGAAGAGAGTATAAATGTATCTAGAAGCAAGAGTGGAATGAAAGTGAAGACAATTCTAATTTAACAAAGGTTTGTGTGAAAGACTTGCATGCACTAAGTCAGAACGGCCTCAGTGTATATATATATATAGATAGTGACAATAACAATTGAAGGATTTTGTAGATTTAAATTATCGAGTGTAAATGTTATATACACATTTATTAGAATTAACCAGGAACAGCTGCGAAAAATACAACTATATATACATCCCCTGGCAGGAATCGAACATGCATGCGGTCCCGTAATTCCGGTGCAGCGCTCTAACCAACATTTTACCAACTGAGCTACAGAGTCCCAGTTGTCGAGCTAGGATCTAACCACAAGTTCGCGTGTGTATAAATACTATAGGGTATACTGCCATGTTGCATTATAGGAAGAGATTATTTCGCTGGCCTCAGAGTGACAAAAAGGTAACAAAAGCAACGGTTTTACTAACACTAACTCTATTCCAAACATTACTCCAAGTTTGTTTCTAAACCAATCTTGAAGAACAAAGTTTTGACGACTGTCATTCTGCGGTCAGCGAAGTAACCATTCCCGTTAAGGAATGGGTATAAATATGAAGATGAAGTTTCTCCTTAAGCACTTCAGGTAGTTGTACTAAACTAGTCTAACGCCTGTAACAGGCTGTGTTCTAAAAGCTCACTCACACTCACTGCATGAGTGGAGGTTCAATCTGAGCTTCTCTTGAGTGTCAATGCTGTTTTTGAATAGCAGGAGGGTGAGTAGTCACATAGTAAGGTACGACACTAACCCTTCAGCTATTCGAAAACAGCATTGACACTCAAGAGAAGCGCAGATTGAACCTCCACTCATTTAGTGTGAGTGTGAGCGAGCTTTTGGAATACAGGCGTAAATCAGTATATATTCTAATTACATCCTCAGAGAAATATACGAAGGCAAGATGTCCAACATGATTTCTCTTCCACTGGCGAACTCAACTGTACAAGTTGACTCGAGCGTGATTAGAAAAAATATCTGTTAACTTTGCCATCATCATAATATATGTAAACAGTGACTGCATGCATATAATAAACAACCATGCAATAATATACTGATGTACAGCGGATCAGCTAATCACAACGTAATAATTGATTTAATGGACAAATCTCAATTAGCAAGGCTGGTTTACGCTATTAAAGTTTCTCTGATCACAGTAGGAATTTCGTATGGGTAAATTCTGAAGAAATGTTTGCACGATGACGGAAACTTTGATATCGCAGAGTTGACCAAATACACTGCAAAAACGGGAACTGAAATGCGTAACATATATTTCATGTTTCGTGTGCAGGGGAAATGTTGTTGTTTTGAATTTTGAAATGAGTCCAATATTTTTCACTTGAGTTATGGCCGCTGTTTATTTATTAAAAATTCTTAATATCTATATAAGCATTTTAAATCAAGTGTCATAGCAGTAATAGAGATAGCATATAATAAACCTAATATATTCATTTTAAATATTGCATCTGCATACCCTTTGAAAGAGGCTGTCCATCTGCAAAATGCAGCATTTTGATTGGTTCCAGCGGTCGGTAACTTGCATTATACGGACCGCCAACTGACTTCATATAATATGGACCGCTATAATTATAGATGGACCGCTCGCGACGAAACTAACTTTAAAAACTCGGTAAAAAAAACACTATAAATATATGTGACCTTGTTATAAGTTTTTATATATAAGAGATGAAAAGGATTTCCGATTGAGACAGATGATATAACTAGTGGACCATTTGCATTATAGACTAAATTTTTATCTAGACAAAAATTTCATCACAGCTTGAAAGAGCGTGCTAAAATGAGTAAAATTGGAAAGTTTGGTTGCGAAATGTTGTAAAATGCGGAAAATATAGCCTTGCAAAGTTTGCAAATTTTGTATACTTTTACATGCATTGCATGCGGAAATTGTTACCACATTTGGGCCGAAAATGGTAGCAATTTCCGCACGCAATATATACAAAAGTATACAAATTTTGCAAGGCTATATTTTCCGCATTTTACAACATTTCGCAACCAAACTTTGCAATTTTACTAATTTTAGCACGCTCTTTCTAATTATGGTGATTTATTTGCATCTCTTTGTTTAGTTTTAAAATTAGTCTATAATGCATGGGAATTGTCTATTAGGCTAATTTACATAATTAGCTTTTCTCACGAAGGCAAAATCCGCTATTTTTGGGTACTGTCTGCTCTGGTAAAAGATTCTTTGTGACACGTTGGAAAACTATTGTGCCGTATAAGCATGCAAATTTTAAATTGCAAAATAATGAAAAATTCTAAGTGCGATTAAAATATATTATACTTTAAATACTATAAAAGTTCAACAATTCAAAACACATGTCATATAAAAAACAGATATAACAGATACCAAATATTAACAAATGCTAGTTTTGAACGAATCAAGTCCGATTGTGTGTTATGCAAAGATTGGCAAATTACAAAGCTCATTTTTGCTCAGCATTTCAAACTTGAAAATGATACGTAACGTTGTAATATAAAACTTATATCGCTCGTATTTGTTTCAAAAGTCACTTCATTAAGACGTTAACCTTGGGAAACTATGACGAAAGTGGGTAGTGAATTAAGAATTACAATATCGTCGTCATGAAGGTGCATGCGTATTTCGACCAGATAGCATCTGATAGGCATTTAATATTGACGTCATAGCTATACGAGGCATGCATGCTCAGGCAACTATAACAGTAGGTTATCTTTTGATTTCAATTTGACTCTCGCAAAGTCTCAATAAAAGGGTGTGCGCATGCTATAATCGTCTTTACTTGCTGCCAGAGGGTCGATGTATGGTTGCATTTTTCGCAACTGTTCCTGGCTAATTCTAATAAATGTATAAAAATTCACTCTACATAAAAATTCCCATCTACATAAAAATTCCCATCTACAAATCTGTTCAATAATTAGTTATATATCGAGTGAGATATTTGCCCATACACAAGTTTCTATAGTATGTTAACTTTAGCGTTGCAAAGCCACTTTAAGTTAAAGTGTACATAATATGACACATCCATTATTTTTACAAAATTAGTGAATAATTTCATAAAACATAATCATTTTGTATAAACTCTGTTAATTGCAGTATAAAACTAAATACGTGTTGTGACTTGTAAACTTACAGGTAAATAAATATTAGTTTTGGCAGTGGGATGGTGAGATAGCGTTGATGTAGTTGCCGTAATGAAATTTGCTGAGTGACAACTATATATAGTTTAATAATAAAGTACTTGAAAATGTCCCAATGTTTATAAAGAAATATTTTTATATTTACTTTGACAAGTTGTGAAGGATAGTTTTGAGGGTTTTGTTGCTTCGATACTAAATATTATTTTCTTCAGTTCAGTTCAGTTCTAAGCTATTCAGTAAAGAAGCTTTCTCTCAGGGGCTTGCTTGCATGGGTCTTCAAAAAGAACCGACCAAATGAGCGACATCTATAGTATAGGGGGCCCTGGGGTAGATTTGCGAATGCAAGATGTATCTTGGGAGAGGGAATATTTGACCCAAGTTGATGTAGGGAGAGAATTTTATTATTATAGTATAAGTTTGAATGCAATATGCACTGTAATAGATAGATAGATTTATTAAACCTAAAAGACTCGCAGCGTAAGGCCTTGCACGTCGGCTGAAGAATGTTAAGTTGTACAAGTAGTTAAAAGTTAGATCGACTATACCGGTATAACCATATTCAAAAAATTGAATAGTTCGATTCAATTACGCGTATTTACATCCATTAGGCATTACAATTTATAAAATCATTCTTAAATCTATTTGTCTTAAAATTAGGAATTTGAAACATTATTCTTCCTCGCAGGGATATTGCTGAAGAGTTCACTGGAGGCAATAAGTCATGTAGTCGTTTGCTATATTTTAAAAAAGTTTGTTACAGTTAAATTCTGTCTTCTGGCAGCCAAGGACCGGTAGTGGTCTCCTATTGATCCAGGGCTTCATTATACCAACGATCTGGTAATATTATTCTACAAGCACGCTTTTGACGTTTTTGAAGATCGTCGGATAGGTATTTCGATAGAGAGTCGTGGATAAATGACTGGCATTATGCCCATGAAAAACAGTAGGGGGTTGTATGACAACCTATACACTACAGATTGTAATAACCTCTTCCCAATATAGTATATAGTATATACCTCTTTGACTTTGTGTTATTCTTACATGAGAATCAAAAGTACAAAAGCGGGTTCCATCTCATTACTGTCTGCATATATATTCTCTAATTATATCTACCTTGTTCACGTTCAAGTAAAGTTGCTCTTGAAATATATTGCTTTAAAATGTAGTAACTCTTGAACATTCGAGCAATTCTTGAACACTTATAGCGAGGTTGCTTTTGTATAGAGTATAAACCGTGATATATTTTTTTTTCAATTTTCATTAATTTGAGCGGCCTATACGATGTAAGGGGCCCAGCTCTCAGCTGTAAGGAATCGAGCCTACGGCCCTGCGATTCCGGTGCAGCGCTCTAACCAACTGAGCTCCAGAGAGACAGTTGACGAGCTCTAACCAACTGAGCTACAGAGAGACAGTTGTCGAGCTCTAACCAACTGAGCTCCAGAGAGACAGTTGTCGAGCTCTAACCAACTGAGCTCCAGAGAGACAGTTGTCGAGCTCTAACCAACTGAGGTACAGAGAGACAGTTGTCGAGCTCTAACCAACTGAGCTCCAGAGAGACAGTTGTCGAGCTCTAACCAACTGAGGTACAGAGAGACAGTTGTCGAGCTCTAACCAACTGAGGTACAGAGAGACAGTTGTCGAGCTCTAACCAACTGAGCTACAGAGAGACAGTTGTCGAGCTCTAACCAACTGAGCTACAGAGAGACAGTTGTCAAGCTCTAACCAACTGAGCTACAGAGAGACAGTTGACGAGCTCTAACCAACTGAGCTACAGAGAGACAGTTGACGAGCTCTAACCAACTGAGCTACAGAGAGATAGTTGTCGAGCTCTAACCAACTGAGCTACAGAGAGACAGTTGTCGAGCTCTAACCAACTGAGCTACAGAGAGACGGTTGTCCAGCTTTAACCAACTGAGCTACAGAGAGACAGTTGTCGAGCTCTAACCAACTGAGCTACAGAGAGACAGTTGTCGAGCTCTAACCAACTGAGCTACAGAGAGACGGTTGTCGAGCTCTAACCAACTGAGCTACAGAGAGACAGTTGTCGAGCTCTAACCAACTGAGCTACAGAGAGACAGTTGTCGAGCTCTAACCAACTGAGCTACAGAGAGACAGTTGTCGAGCTCTAACCAACTGAGCTACAGAGAGACAGTTGTCGAGCTCTAACCAACTGAGCTACAGAGAGACAGTTGTCGAGCTCTAACCAACTGAGCTACAGAGAGACAGTTGTCGAGCTCTAACCAACTGAGCTACAGAGAGACAGTTGTCGAGCTCTAACCAACTGAGCTACAGAGAGACAGTTGTCGAGCTCTAACCAACTGAGCTACAGAGAGACAGTTGTCGAGCTCTAACCAACTGAGCTACAGAGAGACAGTTGTCGAGCTCTAACCAACTGAGCTACAGAGAGACAGTTGTCGAGCTCTAACCAACTGAGCTACAGAGAGACAGTTGTCGAGCTCTAACCAACTGAGCTACAGGGAGACAGCTGTCGAGCTCTAACCAACTGAGCTACAGAGAGACAGTTGTCGAGCTCTAACCAACTGAGCTACAGAGAGACAGCTGTCGAGCTCTAACCAACTGAGCTACAGAGAGACAGTTGTCGAGCTCTAACCAACTGAGCTACAGAGAGACAGTTGTCGAGCTCTAACCAACTGAGCTACAGAGAGACAGTTGTCGAGCTCTAACCAACTGAGCTACAGAGAGACAGTTGTCGAGCTCTAACCAACTGAGCTACAGAGAGACAGTTGTCGAGCTCTAACCAACTGAGCTACAGAGAGACAGTTGTCGAGCTCTAACCAACTGAGCTACAGAGAGACAGTTGTCGAGCTCTAACCAACTGAGCTACAGAGAGACAGTTGTCGAGCTCTAACCAACTGAGCTGCAGAGACCAGTTGTCGAGCTCTAACCACAAGTTCATTTAATTAAAAACTATCTTTTTCATTTTCTCTCGACCGTATATCGATGATGATATGACTGATGAATGATGTTGACTTTAGTATTATACTCTGTCTAACAGCAGACGATTGTCAGAGTCGTCAGACGAGATCATTATCCCCTTGTCAATCTGTTATAATGACAACTTAAATAATTCATTGTTAGTCTTTTATCATGCAGTATATAAATACGAAATTAGGTATATAGTAAAGCTATAAATGCCTTCATTATCAATTAACTAATATACATGCATGCATGCATGCCTGCATGTCGCTTGTAAAACACACATGTACATGTATTCCACTTTTAGGCGGTGCAATAGACCCATTGCACTGACGTCACAAATCCTTAGAGTGTCCTCCAGATGCTCGCTAACAATATCTGTTCGGGTACAACAACCACATACAGCCCAAAAATGAACCATTTTAATACAAAATTATTATAAACTTTTTCAAAATTTGCTTTGTTTACAAAAGTTATATTATGCATAGATTGCTAATTTGTCCTCCAGATGCATCGTCACCGGCCCTGTGACGTCATGTGCAAAGGGTCTATAGATCACGAGCAACCGGAAATTTCCGCCGTGAGAAAAGAATGAACTCTGAGAGTTCAATAGGCAATTATTTTGAATGTCGCGTATTTGCGATGAAAAGTGTTCAAAACCTAAAATCTTTTAACGTTCCTCTCAAAAAATTACCTTGTTTTAGCTTTATATTTTGTAGTTTACACAGTTAGCAACCTTTTTAAATGTATCTGGCGGTTGAGTGTACTTCTCATAGTCAAATATTGTCAATTTAAATATACTAATTATTATTGATGCTGTAAAATTGACGCCATATTTATACAGCAATATAAGCAAAACTTATATATACTGAACTTCAGACATCGTTTTCTGTGGCGTATACTATCTAAAATCTTCTCATTTTAGAATAATTTTACAAGTAAAACACCGAACATACTTTTCATAAGTTTGTTTGAAGCTTGAGAAACGTTTTAAATATTTTAAAAAATTGGACATAGTTATGCATAATCACAAGTGGAAAATATATATTTCGAATAGTTTTGAGCGCGTGCTACCTAACATACAAAAGATTCTCCTCTTATAAAGCTATAGAATTTCGTAGGCATGCAGAACTTCAGTGGATCATTTTTTACTCACGCGGACTGTGAGACTTTGTGGTTACTTCATGCATGATTGTGGGGTGAGTGTGGGGCAGTTGAACAATGGGAAATGACCAGCCTGCTTTGCGCGCACTGTCTGCCTGCGAATCGGGCCCTTCAGAACCAGAAATCGGGCTGGAGCACGCGTTCGTTCTTTTGATTTGCCAAAAGAAGCACGACAAATGGGTGAAATGGCAAAATTCGCACGGTGCCCGATTTGCAAAAACAACTGCATGCAAACTGCTCTAATTCTTTCTGTTACTTTCATTTGATCTTATCCGTGAGTCGGCCTCGGCGGCCTTTGATTTAACATGCTTAATACAAATTCAGGTGGAAAGGCGATTTTTTGCGAATTATGCAGTTCCTCTGCCATCCATTTTTGCTACCCATGCAAAATCGCGTGATTTCTAAGCGTGATGTAATAATTTCGCGTGACTTTGCAGTTTTTCACGAACTTGGCATATAAATACTGTATATGAACTTTTATTCTCACTCGTTACTTAGGCTACATGTGAGGTCTGAAAACAGACAACAGACGTAAAAGAACTGTGGGCTCATGCTGTTTAAAACACTGGATAGCCTCTATAGGATAGCAAGTGTCTCTGTTTGAATCAATAGGGGACCACGTTTGTTTAAGAAATTAATTAAACTAACAGAGCATTGGATTATACATATGTTTTATATAAACATATAACAACAAACAAATTTAAAAACGCTGATAAGGACAAACAAAACTATTAGGGAAAAATATTGAGAAATAAGTATGCTGTCTGAATTTATATAAAATACATCTTAGTTCTTATTCTTCATAAGTGCTGTAAATGAGCATCTGTCCACAACCTATAGATGTTCTAACCGCATGTTGGAAAAATTTCATTCACAAATTTAACTAAAATTTCTGTGCGTGAAACCGGTTACAAATTTTGCAAAGTTGCTTCGCTAACAAAACTTGTCATTTGAAAACTTGTAATAGAAAACTTGCTTGACACATCTTAAATTTATTTCACATCAAGACATCAAATTCAATTACCCACATGGAAATGAGACAATTTTATGAAATGTACACTTCATGTATATATAGTACTAATATATGTACGATTCTCGGATCTCAATTCATTCTAATTACAGCAAGATTTCGTAGGTGAGATATTGAAAAAATAACATGTCGCAATTAATTTAACCACATTATAGTTACATATTTGGGCTATTTTCCAACATTATCACCCTGACCCAACATAGTCAAACACCCTACTGTGACTATATCACGATAGGGGTGAGATATTAAATGAAAATACGTTGCCATCTGGATAATTAGCAACTTTATACTCTCTGCAAATGAAAGATTTTATTGGAGATTTCTACAGCTGTAAGATCAGTTCATGGCTGGCTTTCGTGGAAACAAGAGCTCGTGTTGTTAACGCAAATATAATAGTAAGTACATCATTGATTAATGGACATATAGTTAGGATGGGACACCGGAAAACATTTTGAAAATCCATAGAATGGAAATTGTATGGACCTTTATTGGAAATAGAATGGATTTTTGACTATCCATAATAATTGTATATTTCCATGCTATGGATATAGTATCGAATGAATACACTGTGGATTTAGTGGTGCAATTGCAAATATCATAGTATGGATTTCACATTTTTCCCAGTGGGATTCACTGGTATAAACTTCGCTCTGTTTACAATTATTATGTTGTTGCTATAAGCTATACAATAGTTTTGAATTGGTGGGGAATTTCAGAATCCTCATATTTACCAACACACCGTATACATTGGCATATCACCTTAGTATTTATACATGAACTTGTGCTCAGGCCTCGACAACTGGCCTCTGTATAGCTCAGTTGGTTAGAGCTCGACTACTGTCTCTCTGTAGCTCAGTCGGTTAGAGCTCGACAACTGTCTCTCTGTAGCTCAGTTGGTTAGAGCTCGACAACTGTCTCTCTGTAGCTCAGTCGGTTAGAGCTCGACAACTGTCTCTCTGTAGCTCAGTTGGTTAGAGCTCGACAACTGTCTCTCTGTAGCTCAGTTGGTTAGAGCTCGACAACTGTCTCTCTATAGCTCAGTTGGTTAGAGCTCGACAACTGTCTGTAGCTCTGTAGCTCAGTTGGTTAGAGCTCGACAACTGTCTCTCTGTAGCTCAGTTGGTTAGAGCTCGACAACTGTCTCTCTGTAGCTCAGTTGGTTAGAGCTCGACAACTGTCTCTCTGTAGCTCAGTTGGTTAGAGCTCCACAACTGTCTCTCTGTAGCTCAGTTGGTTAGAGCTCGACAATTGTTTCTCTGTAGCTCGGTTAGAGCTCGATAACTGTCTTTCTATAGCTCAGTTGGTTAGAGCTCCACAACTGTCTCTCTGTAGCTCAGTTGGTTAGAGCTCGACAACTTTCTCTCTGTAGCTCAGTTGGTTAGAGCTCGACAATTCCACTCTAAAATTCCATCTATACAAATTCCCCAAATCCTGATATATTTCTCCAGGCAGTTTTCTTACTACAAATTCGCCTATACATACTAGGAGAATGACAATCATTGGTAAAGTGCATGCACATATACTGGTTTTTGCACTGATCTGGTTTGGCCATATCCTTGTTAACTTGTATATGCCTCCAGTTACTATAGAGCTCACTGGCTGTATTCAGTGTATACTGGCTGTACTGTATGTTACGTAACACTCGCTCAACATTAATGAGTATAATTATAATATACTAGTTGCAGTTGACTACTGTACTGTCTGAACATTCAAATTTGTTGTTTTTCGATCACGTTTCTCAATCGGCAAATAAACTTAAAAAGTGCTTTATCTGTAAAACAATGCTAAAATGAAGAGATTTTAGATGGTACGTCAAAGAGAAAATAACGTCTGAAGTTCAGTACGTTTCGCTTATATTGCTGTATAAATATGGCGTCAATTTTACAGCATCAATGATAATTGTATTTAAATTGACAATATTTAACTATCATTTTGTGTTTCTCAACCGATACATTTAAAAAGATTGCTAACTGCGTAAACTACAAAAAATAAAGCTACAGTAAAACAGATTAATTTTAAGAGGAAAGCCAAAAAGATTTTAGGTTTTGAACACTTTTCGGTGGAGCAGTCATGAGAGCAAGCACTTGTCAACTCTGAGACCGTGTATTCTCGCTAGGGACTCATGTGAAAAGATTCAGTCAACGCTCTTCCGAATGTCGTGTGTTTTCTCCGGGTCACCTCTGGTTTCCTCCCAGGCTCCCACAGGGAAAGTTGACAGGGTGGGTTAGAAGTTAGGAAAGTAATATCACAATTGTTGCAAAGATAAAATAGTCTAGGCTACACGCGTAAAAATTATGAGCCCGCTGTTTAACAGGATTGAACAATATTGTTGTGCTGCCCACATTGTTCACTGACACTTGTCAACAATATTGAACAATGTTGTTGAGCCTGAATCGGGTGTAACAATATTGTTCAACATTGTTGACAACTGTGAACAGTGTGGGCAGCACAGCATTGTTCAATCCTGTTTACATCAATATTGCAACAACCCGATTGATTTTAGCCGTGTAAGTAAGTAACATGAGCGTAATACTTGATGTAATTGGTCACTGAAAAGCCCCAATGGGAAGTGAGCTAAAAAATAATGCAATGTACGTAATGTGATGTAAAAACAATCCACAGAAAATATTAGTTCAGTTTATACATATAGTTCAGCGCGCAACGTCGTTCAAATTAATTTCATATCACACTTGTACGTCATAATGACAAACGTTCATAAAAATGATTTCTCTCACGTCATGACGTTTTATCGTAAACTGAAGTGTGTTCCGTTACTAATTAAGTGACAAGTTTATTCACAAATATAATAGGATTTGAATAAATTTAAAATTTATCGGCATTTACAGATGGCTTCTGTGGAGCCCGGCCCACGTTCTGACTGAAACCAAATTAGGTAATGCTTGTATAATTTATATAAAGTTGTACACTTTATAACTACAGCTTGTATGAGAAAAAACAAACATATATTTTCCAGGAAGCTTGTTGCTGCCTATGCTGCTATAATGTATGTAAGTTTGAGTTTTATCATACAGAGATAGTATACATGTTCTTGAATGTGGGTTACCTTAAAGTGATCTGATGTTGTACAGAACTCATGTGAGTAGAGTTAAGACTCTCTGAGTTAAGCATAGTTATTTCATGCAGATGTAGTACATGTTCTTGAATGTGGAGCACCTTAAAGTGATCTGATGTTGTACAGAACTCATGTGAGTAGAGTTAAGACTCTCTGAGTTAAGCATAGTTAGATCATGCAGATGTAGTACATGTTCTTGAATGTGGGTTACCTTAAAGTGATCTGATGTTGTACGGAACACATGCATGTGAGTATAGAGTTAAGTCTCTCTGAGTTAAGCATAGTTAGATCATGCAGATGTAGTACATGTTCTTGAATGTGGGCTACCTTAAAGTGATCTGATTTTATGCATGTAAATAGAGTTAAGTCCCTCTGAGTTAAGTATAGTTAGATCATGCAGATGTAGTACATGTCCTTGAATGTGGGTTACCTTAGAGAGTCTTAGAGTGATCTGATGTTGCACAGAACATGACATGCATGTGCATGAGTAGAGTTAAGTCATGGGGCACTCTGAGTTGAGCATGTTTAGATTATGATGCAGAGGTAGTCTTCAATGTAGACCACCTTTAAGAGATCTTCTGATGAGTAAAGTTAAGTGTCTATCTAGTGTTCTCTCCAAGTTTACTGAGTTAATCTGCAGCATAGTCTCTCGTTGCTCATCGTTCACGGCTGTGCGCAAGAGAAACTAAAAGAATCCTAGACGCATACTGTAGATAGCCTCGGCTCATGAAAGGATTAAAGTTCAAAGCAAAAAAAAAGAAAGCTACGTAAGGGGTTTATTCATTGCATTCATCCAACAGGGAGATTTGTTTAAACTACGCGATATCTAAGGGTGAGGAAATTAAGTTTAAGAACTTACACAGTGAGCCCAGGGGTTAGTCTCATTAAAGGCGGGTTCAGATAGCAAACAAACGATTCTTTACAAATTAAAATGTTATTTTTAGCTACACACCTTGGAACTGTTGATACGAGGGAATTATTGAGACAGAAATTCAGTTGATTAGCTTATGTTTCTACCTCTAACCATCATGGTTAAGACATGCAGCAGTGAGGTCTGTATACAACATCAAAAACATGCACTACTTCTGCATGATCTAATCATGCTCAACTCAGAGAGACCTTTAAGTTAAAGCTCTATTCACATGAGTTACTACCTCTGCATGATCCAACTTAAACTCAGAGATAACATCAGACCACTTAAGGGAATTCTACATTCAAGAACGTTATACTACCTTAATCAGTTCGCTCGCACGCTGTTGTAATAGCTCCATTGGGGCAAGATGAGTTTATTTAAGATAGGAAATTGACGGACTATAAATCGGTGATTTATTACCATGCTTTTATATGTCTTTAGATATAGCGATCCTCATTGATGCGCATGTGTTCTCACGCTAATTTGTTGACACAATAATAGCGATGCAGCTTGGATGTATTAGGTCGAAGGCGTACAATTGAATTTAACTGCGTGGTATACAGAATTAGGACAATTACGTGCTATCGCTGTTCCAATGCTTTTAACTACAAATTTAACACTAAAATATGTAATCTATACAAGTCCGAAGTAAGTTATAAATAGACAACTTCAGCAATCTCAGTGAAGAAACTGTCGTCTCCGGAAAACGATTTAACACGAGTTTAGTATACACAGAAAAGTCGTCAAACCTTAACCTTCTATATAGCTTATAGCTATAACTCAGCCTCGTACCCAGGCGCAAATAACGTACTAAAAAACAGCAACACTACAGTTTTTTTTATATAGATCAGTGGCTGAGCGAGCGCGCGGGGGTGCTTAGGGAGGACTTAATCCCGTCGTGACCTGACCTAGCACCCCCGCGCGCTCGCTCTCTTAGCCACTGATCTATATAAAAACACTGTAGTGTTGCTATTTTTAGTACGTTATTTGCGCCTGGGTACGAGGCTGGCTATAACTGACTTGTATTCGTGCAGTATAATACAAAGAGTCAATATACTCGATGCTGAAATGCGGTTTTCGTCTTGTTATTAAATTTGTTTGAGATAATTTGATGGTTCAGGATAAGTATTTAACCACAAATTTAATTAATGAAAAGTTCAGTACTACGAAATTAAATTTGCGATTGTCTAATAAACTCCTCAATGTAATTACGTTTAATCATGAATGTGGGTTAAACGCAAAAAAAAAATTACCAATGCTAAACAAAGCGCTTCAACTTGTTGAAGTATGCTTAATCCATGCAAAAAACAATATCATAAGATGCTTTAATACTACCACAATTAGAAAAAGTTGGATTGAGCTATTGTTTCGGTACCACTTGATATATAGATTCATATTTAATCATGCATATTTATATCAGTTATACTGGAGGATATAATTTAATTTGAAAGTTGGGTAGCCAAAAAAAACTGAATATTTTCCAAATAAATTACCGAGCTTGTGCAATTAGGATTTCGAAGTTTTTTACTCTTATACAGCTATATATGCTTTGTAGCGTTGCAAACTTTATAAGTATAATGCTTTAGTATAGTATAGCGTAGGAAATTTTAAATTTTACGGTTTATAAAACAGTATATATTAACCACCTCTTAAAGAAAGACGGATAAAGGTCCAGACACACCGCACGCGATTCGACCACGCGACGCGATTTTTCGATTTTCATTGACCCATAGCTTTAATCCTAGTTTAAATTTTCCAAATGTTTAGAAGCGTTACAACATTTTGAGTTATTTGGTCTACATATCTTTTAAAATTTGCTACCATTGGCTGTTTTATTAACTTTCAAAAACTAAAAAATCGCGTCGCGTTGTCGAATCGCGTCTAGTGTGTCTGGACCTTGATGGATAAAAACAAACTCTCTATGTAGATCATGAGTGTACTTGATATACCAGATGCATGCATGTGTTATGTGTATGCGTTAGCGCACATTGAAGAACATGATTGTATTATTCACAATGACGAAGAATAGCTCTTGTTCACTATAGTACAATTCTCACTATGATTCATTTGTGCTTGCCTATCCGCCCACGCTTCTACACCCCCTCTCCCAGGCCTTAAAATATCGGTCGGTCATAGGCATTGTCTGATTGTCCGACCTATTCGTGAAATTGTCCGACGTAGAGAGGAAACCACTGGACATTCTGTCTGACCTATGTGAAACTGAGGTTTATTGTTTGTCCGACGCGAGTGTATTGGTATCCGACCGAACTGTAGCTTTGTCCAACGTAAATCAAAATGTACTCTAGTCCAGGACTATAGAGGCTCGTGTGTTAAAAGGAGAATCAGAGTAATGTATAAAAAGTGACCTGAATTAGTTCATTGTGCTGATATTAACTTGTGTCATTCAGACTTATTTCCGAGCCAAACTGAACTGAAGGTCATCCAACATCATCATACATATGGCCGACCAACTCAAAGTCACGACGGCCCTGTAAAAGATATTTTAAGACCTGCATAAATCACACTCCATATAGAACTAATCTCGCTAATTTACTTAATCACGACACAAGATCGCCTTGACCATAACTTGTTATCTCAGCTAACATATTATGTATTCTTCAAGAGAACCGGTCGAGTTGTTATTGATTTATTACCATTGATATTATCAGTTCAAAACAACAGCAGCCACAGTTTATTATGCCCAACACAAAGGTCTTCCCAGAGACCAAATAAACAACATTATCCACTAAATGATTGTCTTCATTTTTTGCAGAGCACATGCAGAGAAAATCATTTTGAAACGTACTTCAAATCTGGCTTTGCGGCTAGACGAACGGCAATAAACAGAGATAAGGAAAGATAAGGAAAATATATTATTCGATTATCAATTCTGTGGGTTGAGTCGCATGTTTAAAGAGAGCCACGGTGGTCCATGTACGAGGGGAAATTGAAAGGTAAACAATAGGCACACTGCGAAGTTGAACTGCACGAAATCTTAAAGCTGTTAACAGAATCCCTTATTGAGAGGATTGTATAACAAGGATTTTGTGAAGATAGCTTTCTTGGTACTCACGTAATTTACACGATAACTGAATAGCTTATTACCTCTTAAATACAGCTGTTGTGGAAGAATTAGAATGGAGAGACAAGAAGCTTATAATTGAGAACACGCGCGAGTGTTTTATTTCACTGCTTATTGTAGAAGAAACCTGTTTACCCTTGAAGCACGATTGTGAATCTGTTAAAGACATTCTCCAAAATGTTTGATTGAAAACAAGCAAAGGAAACGATATAAAACTCAAGTCCACACACAGCTCAGCATACCAAGAAAGACTTCCCTTCGAAACCTTTACCCAGCTGCTATCAAATTTTTACAGGAAATTGTTAGAGATTTGGAAATATCTAGAGATTAAAAAAAGAAGCAGAGTTATTCATCTTCAAAACTGCAGCAAGACGGTGAACAAAGCAAATATGACGTAAAAGAGAACGAAAGCTACGTGGCATAACTTTAATTTTGAGAACAAACTCAATTAATCACCACCTACACGCAAGATTAGCAAGCATTAAATTCTGATTCTTAGCAGGTGGGAACAAAATAAATTTAAATCAACATCGGGCAAGAGAAATTTGCCAAAATATTTCAAACACTGAATTACGAGTAGTTTATTGAGACATTTGCACCGCACCTTGAGAGGGTAATCAATAAATCAAGAGTCTGCAGAGAGCAACAGTCTGTTCAGACAGTCAACAAAGACTTCAGTAACGGAAAAAACTCGAAACGTTTCTAATATTAGGGACTCAATAGGAACTGGCAAACCTGCCTTCATTCCAAGCCATATAAAGAAACCTGAACTAAAAAATAGGAGGATCGCATAAAAAGACTTCGATAAAGTAAGATTCTGAGACTGAACCAATTCAGTAAGTTTCGCGAGAAAGTTTGAGAAATAGGTTGAATGATATAACAGGAATACAGGATCGGAAAAGAGTAATTACAAGAAGGAATCGTAAAGCATTAAACACAAAACTGGGCATCAACTTATCAAAGTAAACAGTCCTTTTACAAAGGAACTTCATTGCAAGAAAATCTCCCAAAAAATGGCTAACGGTTCGCTACCAAACAACACAGACACAGCCCTCGTGCCAGAGCCCTATGCATCGATGGTAATCCGGCTCACATTATACGCTGTCGTCTTCATCTTAACCGTGATTGGCAACATCGTGGTGATTATGGTGATTATGAAAAATCGTAAACTCCGAAGCATTGAGACGAATTATTACGGCTACTATTTACTAAACCTTGCCATTGCCGACCTTAGCGTAGCTCTTCTGGTCATCCCTTTTACCGTAGTTTATAACGAGTCCGGTGATTGGCCATTTAGTGCATTTCTATGCAAAGTAATCCCCACGCTACTGGTGGCTAGTCTATGTGCATCAATATTGACACTCCTAGTGCTGACATGCGAACGGTACTGGTCGATCTGTTATCCGTTTAAACAAAGTTTGACGAGAAACAAACTATTGGTAATACTAGGCCTCGTTTGGTTCCTAAGCTTCGCCGCGGCGTCGCCAGAGTTGGTCGTGTACGAACTCAATACGGAGCACGTCTCCGGGGCACAGATACAAGAAAAATACCCGTGTGCCGAGCAGTGGTCAAGCAACAAACAAAGACAGGCCTATACTGCATTCTTGTTCATATTCTCGTACCTTCTCCCGTTAGTTGTTATCTTAGCAGCTTACTTGAGGATCGTTTACGAACTTCAAACTTCCAAGGCCGAATGCTTCGGACCAAATGACGAAGACCACATAAAAAAGACCGTTAGGGTCTTAATCATCGTCGTAGCGAGCTTCGCCTTATGTTACCTACCCGAGAAAGTACTCTTCATTTGGATAGATTACGGAAACGGTGGCTACTATCCTTATATTGACATTCTCATGAAGTATTCCTACTTTTTTCAGTGGTTTAATTCCTGTCTCAATCCGATCATTTACGGCGCGGTCGATATAAATTTCCGGAATTTTTATGCGTCGTTGTTACGGCACTGTTCTGGATTCAAGACATACAGCAGTGAAATTAAGAGGAGATTAAGTGTCGTGAAAATATCCAAACATGGTGAGTGACATGTTATGATTTGTGTGTGTGCTGGTGTTATGTACTCAGGTGAATATGATGTTTGTGATGTTACTGTGAGTCAAGGGTGGGTTGTAGCGAAGTAGTTGTAGTTCGCTACTGTAGCGAACTACAATTTTCAAGTAGCCAGTAGTTTTTGACTACTTTTTTAAAACAGTAGTTGTAGTTATAGCGAACTACATTTTGCCTAAAAGTAGCCAAGTAGTTGA